>RPOG01004569.1:0-42918 GCA_008086565.1 Thalassoma bifasciatum | reverse complement strand
CCTTTTCTGGACAGTAGGGCTTTCCAGTAACAGCTGTGCTTCTCTCACGAGGGGGCGGCAGCAGCACTGGGAGAGAGGCTGCTGGGACAGATGGAGCAGCCCGACACCACCTCCCATCACACCTCCCACCAAGACTGCTCTTATTAAAAATACATCTCTACCACCATCCATGTGGGGCGGACTGCACCTTTAAGTGCACCATGGGTTTGTTTTAGTTTGGGCGACCGTATTCTGAAAACTCAAAGACACGACCCCCTCAAACAGGAAGATCCTCAAAGACGACAAAGTAGCTTCATCACCCAAACGTTTATCTGAAACTCTACTTTACTGTTTGGAGATTTTCTATAATGTAAACATAACAAATGTTTAGGAGCCAATTTCTGCCAATGATAAGAAAAATAGGGAAAGAAACTGGCTTAATTTGGAGTGATTTAATTTCCCCATTTTTAGTCAAATTTATCTCATAATTTTGACTTTTCTTCAAAATATTTATACTTTTATCTCACAAATTTGACTGTTTTGACTAAAAATTTAAATTTTCATCTTGGAATCTTGAATTTTAATCTCAAATTTCAACAATTTCTACTTCATATCTCACAATTTTCACTTAGTATCTCAGAAATATCTTCTCTTAACTCAGAATATCAAATCTTAATCCTACAATTTTGACTTTTTACTTCAAAATATTGATTATACTTCTCAAAAATGTCTAATTTTATCTCAGAAGATTGAATCTTAATCACAAAATTTTGACTGTGTATCACAAGATTACTACTTTTATCTCATAATTTTGACTTTTCTTCTCAATATTTATACTTTTATCTCACAATTTTGACTGTTTTGACTCTCAAAATTTAATTTTTATCTCAGAATCTTGAATTTCGACCTCAAATTTCAACAATCTATCTCAACATTTCTACTTCATATCTCACAATTTTCACTTAGTATCCGAGAAATATCTTCTCTTAACTCAGAATATTGAATCTTAATCCTACAATTTTGACTTTTTCCTTCAAAATATTGATTATACTTCTCAAAAGTGTCTAATTTTATCTCGGAAGATTGAATCTTAATTGCTAAATTTTGACTTTGTATCTCAAGATTGCTACTTTTATCTCATAATTTTGACTTTTTAGCGCAAAATTTCTATTTTTATCTCAGAATTTTGAATTTTAATCTCAAATTTTGACTATCTATCTCAACATTTCTACTTCATATCTCACAATCTTGACTTTGTATCTCAGAAATATCTTCTCTTAACTCAGAATATTGAATCTTAATCCTACAATTTTGACTTTTTACTTCAAAATATTGAATCAGCTTCCCAAAAATGTCTAATTTATCCCACACTACTGAAAATTAATCTCAGAGTTTTTACTTTTATATCTCACAATTTTGACTTTTTGGCTCAAAGTCGTCTACTTTTATCTCAGAGTTTTGAATAATAATCTTACAATTTTGAATTTGTATCTCAATATTTAACTTTTTATCTCAAAAATATCTACTTTTATCTCAGAAGATTGAATCTTAATCGCAAAATTTTGACTTTGTGTCACAAGATTACTACTTTTATCTCATAATTTTGACTTTTTAGCGCAAAAATAGTTACTTTAATCCCAGATTATTGAATTTTAATCGTACAATTTTGACTTTGTATCTCAAATTTTCTACTTTTATCCTAGAATTTTGAATTTAAACCTCAAAATTTTATCTATTTATGTCACATTTTCGACTTTGTACCTCACCATTTTGACTATATTCCCATAATTTAGACTTAATCTCACAATTTTGATTTAATTTGGCCCCAAAAAATTCTCATCATGGCCAATTTTTCATTTTTATTGTTCTATTATAAATATCACTGGTCTGTAGAAGCAAACTGAGGAAAAACACAGACTTTCAGTGGAAATTTATGAAAGGACTCGACGCTTACAGGCAAAAAAAAAGAATGTTTGGTCATGATGTTAAAGTTGTAGCATTAAAACTTTTCCTTCTTTCTGCAGAATTAGAGGCAACTTTTTCAGGAGGTAAGACTCTACTTTCGCCTTCCTCTTCCTCTCCCTCTCCCTCTCCTTCCTCTTCTCCTTCTCTCCAGAGCCGCTCAAGTAGGAAGTTGTGGGCAGGAGCCGGTGCCAGTGGCATATGGCTTTCCACTGCGCTCAACATCCACGGCAGAGACAGGCCCATCAGTCATGGCCGTGTCCGGACGAGGGGAGAGAGCAGGTCTCTGATGAATGCTGTTTAGGACCAACCTGCTGTTAAAACATTACCTCCCAAACACGCCCGCTCCCCCCAGCACACGCAACATTAAGATCTGTAAAATACTCTGAAATACGGCCCTTGTGTGCAGTGTAGTACATGCGGTCCAATATCGTTTATTATTTATACGAAGAACGTGTCTTTGGGGTCCAGTCCGGAAGCATCTGGTTAATGACGTCTCGTAGACGACATATCTCCCTCGATTTCTTGAAGGATAAATTGAAGAAGGAGCGCTGCTTCCTGCTTGCTCCAATAGCTCTCAGTGCTCGGCGTAAGCGTGGAAAAGGGTCAGGAGCTAATCTGGTTTAATTAGGTAAGAAGTCCCTAAGAAAAAGACCAAGATACCACCTTGGCCGCGGAAACAAGAAGGAACTCGGGGCCACAAAAAAGACGGTTTAAATTGTCTTCCGAGCCTCCCATTGTCCCCAGGTCGGGCCATAGTGGAAGACCTCGTCTCGTTGATCGTCTCTTTCTGTTAGTCCGACTTGGCTGCTGTCTGCAGCACAAAGTGAAAAGACTCTAATTGGGCTTTTTTACGCTGCATTTTACCGCAGGATTGCTGGATCATGAAAAAGCAATTAAACCTCAGAGCTGCAATTCATTCATTCTCATTTTTATCCTTTCATTGGAAAAGAGGCAAATTTGAAATCACTTATGTGAGTCGAGACTTGTGCTTTCTCTGATTTCTTTTTTTTTTTTNTCCTCGATTAGACCAAATTAATCCATTCTTCAGGGATTCTTTTTCTGGTTCTATGGTGGAACCGGCGCCTTTGTTCTTCCTTGAGCCCCGGTGTTTTTTCTGCCAAATTTAACAGAAGGCTCGGAGGGTAACAGGGGTCCAGCCCGGTATCACCTTCTGGAGCAGAGCAACTAGCAGAGAAAGACAATCAGGCTGAACCCTGCTGTCTGCAGCACAAAGTGAAAAGACTCTAATTGGGCTTTTTTACGCTGCATTTTACCGCAGGATTGCTGGATCATGAAAAAGCAATTAAACCTCAGAGCTGCAATTCATTCATTCTCATTTTTATCCTTTCATTGGAAAAGAGGCAAATTTGAAATCACTTATGTGAGTCGAGACTTGTGCTTTCTCTGATTTCTTTTTTTTTTTTCTTTTATGTCACTAATGCTCTCTCTCTCTCTCTCTCTCTCTCTCTCTCTCTCTCTCTCTCTCTCTCTCTCGTCGACGGACGGAGTCCCTAGGGTAGTGTCTAAATCTGTTCACCTTTTCATCAGTGTAATTGTCCTTTACTTCCTTGAAATCATTTATAGAAGTTTCCACGGCCAATTTTACGTTTACAGATCATTGAGCAGCAACCATTTCGATATTAAAAATCTACCAAAAAAAAAAAGTGTTTAAATAAACCTGAGGGGCCGCAGTTCCTCATGTGACATCTAGAGGCAGCGCTGCCCATGAAACCATGACCTGAGTCTGCAGGAACTGAAGACAGAAAAGAGGAATAAAAATTCAGGACAGAAGTCTGGGAGCGGGTCAGAGGTCAAAGGTGAAACATCAGAGTTAAAGAGCAGTAGAAATAAATGAGATTTCAGTTTGAGACCATAAATAAATGTGTGAACAGTTTCAGTGTAGTGACAGATTTTGTACCCAGACATTTTATTTTTACCTCACACATCCATTATCTTCATTTATTAAAACTTTCATCTTTAGCCAGAACATCTTTTGGTAATTTACACCCATTCAAATGCAAAAAAAACGGATAAGTAATGAAGAATAACACTTACTACTAAAAATCTAACAACACTACTGACATAACTTCCTGTATTTCTTATTCTTATGAGGTTTCCTTATCCCAAATAGCAATGATAAATATAAAAAACCCACCACACTGAAGCTCCAGTCTCAAGAGGTTAAAAGTAAATAAATTAGATGAAAATGCAGAAAATAAAACAGACAAATAAGCAGAGAAGAAGGAGATTAATTCAGGATATCATCTCTCTCTTAAATTATAACCTAAGAGTATTTTTTGTCTGAATATATTTGAGGAGCATTTACATATTTTTTTTTCTCCCTAGAACCAATAATCCACAGGGGTTTTAATTAGAGTTTATCTCGCTGCTGTGTAATTGATAAAAACAATACTAATCATATGTCATCAAGCTGAAAATAAACATTTAATTTACAGGAAGAAATTAATTTTTTTCATCAGCTCAAATTGTTTTCTGGAGAATGTGACTCAAACTCTTAAAGAGATAAGACATAGACAGAGCAGATACTGATGAAAAAAGTTCAAAAAAGGTGATAAAAATTATAATAAATAATCTAATTCCTGGGTTTTTACTAAAATAAATCCTTTTAAATGATATATTTTGTGGAACAGGTTGTTTTTGATTGAAGACGTTATGTTCCTCCTTTGTTAAACAAACTCTTGACTGTGTCATAACTTTAAATGATCCAGTTACTCTGACACACACACACACACACACACACACACACACACACACACTCTCAGTCTCTGCAGCAGGCTTTGCACACACTTGTGTTTTTTTTTTTCCTCCCACAAAGTGATCAGCTCTCACACCCCAGACGGTGACATGTCAACATGAAATACCTTCATTTGCATCGGCTTTTTAAAAACTGCCTGACTTCTTGTTATGCCAGCGACCCCGCCAGCGTCTCCATAAAATTCACTTTAGCCGCGGGGGGGCTGAGACCTTGCTAAATACTGGCCCAATGCTGCTGTCAACAGTCCGTCAATCACATGGCAAATCCGTGTGATTAAACAGTGTCGCTGGCTGCTGCACAATGGACACAAAACTACTGAGTTTACGCCTCTTCTTCACACTCCTCAGGCTTTGTTTGAGCCCTGAATGACTTTTTAAAGAGCGGACACATTTGGTTTTATCTGAGCTGAAAATGAAACTTTAAAACTTCCTTTAAAAAGAGTCGGACTGACAGAAAAAACAAGAGCTGATCATGAATTACGACAAACGTTTGAGTACATAAAATTAACAATTTGAAAGTATTGAAAATTTCTAACAAAGAGGTTCTTTAAGGTGGGAATCTCAGAGTCTGTCTGCTCCGACACCAATTTTATTCTCCGTTGTTGATTAGACTCAGTCAAACGACTTTGACTCATTTAGGACCTCCAAACCAGACTTCTCCTTCCTAAATTGAATTCCCCTTACATCCCACTTAACTCCTAACATTAAACCATGATTTGTTTTAAAGCTTAACAATGAAGAACCACAAAGTCAAAATTCATCAGTGACACCTCATTTGAAAGATTTGAGTCTCTTGTTTCAGAAAATTTCCTGTTTTAATATGTGGCTAAAGTCACATAAGGATAAATGCACTTTTTTAGTCTTCGTTTTTTTATAACCATTTTTTAAAATCATTAACATCAAGATGCTTCATGTCAGACATTAAACATCCACCACATCACTTCTACACCTTCTCATCTACATTTGAGCTTTCTTGGTAAAATCTTGTAGGATTAAGAGAGTTTTTAGTCTCAGGTGACAAAATACCAGGCAGAGTTGTACTCACTGTCCACGCTCTCGTCCAGCTGCATCGTTGCTCAGTGTCCTCTTTTCAGTCAACTTTGCCTCCTTTGTGGAAAGGTTCAACAAAAATCGTGAAATTGTAGTTCACAGTCAAAAATTTTACCTCTTCTATTGCATACATGAAAGATGCAGGAAATAAATAGGTCTTGCCAGTGATCTAAATGGCTACAGCTGACTTTAGATGAAGAGTAAAGTGATTGGTTCCTGCAGGAGTGAGTGACAGGCCTGTTAGCCAATAAACGACCCTCTAATAAAGTTTTTACGTAAGACCAGCGTCTGCTATTGGTCAGTCAAGCAGGGAGCACTTGTTGTCTATCACAAGCTGTCCTGGGATGAAAACTCAACAGAAAAGGATGGGGTGACTTTAGTCTTGCAGCTAGAACCCTGTTGAAAACAAAGACTTGCAGCTTTGTCAGATTGACATTGAGGAGGAAATGCTCTAAGACTGTGAAGCTGCTGTTATTGATGAGAACGGACACGACAGACAGACAAACAACGGACTTTACAGGAGAAATTTCACCACTTGGAATAATTTGATGAAACAACACTTTTGATATNGTGGTTTAACATTCTGATGTTTGATAAAGGAGTTACTGTTTATACTTATATGAATGGTGAGCAGGTTTCTGACGTTCTGCTGGAACATAAGAGGTTAAAGCCCCTTTCAACGTGCTAAATGTGTTTTTGTAGTTAAACCCGAACAATTAACGCTGACAAGTTCAGGTCAAGAAGAGCACGGCAGAGACACGAGGGACGGAGGCAGAAAGTTACAAAAGCAGAGAGAGAAAGAGAGAAAGAGAGAGAGGCAGTGATTGAATGAATGAAGGCTGAGGCTCTCTCATTGAAGCCGTGTGGATTTCAGCGTTCAGGCTGGAACGCCGCTCTGCACGTTAACCTCCAGACCACAGTGTTGACTCTGGGACGCTGCTGCAGATCTGAGGGGGATATCCAGTGTCCCCACTTCAAAGAGCGCGAGCTGTCGGAGCAAAGCTTTTAGCTGCTCCTCAAAGCTCCACCTTAAGTGAATCAGAGCAGCTGTGGCAACGTGTGACAATATTTTTACTCTAAATACGGCTCCACAGACATCAGCAGCTGCAGGTTTAAAGACGGAGAATGTTTGTGATGGGGCGACAACAGAGAGGAAAAGAGAGAGAGAGAAAAATGGGAGGACACTAAAGACATGCATCCATCCTCTTATCAGATTTTGCATGATTAATAAAATAATAATTCATCTTTTAATGATATTACAGACTATTTTAAACCAGCAACAACCTGTAGTTTGAGCTGTTGATTGGTTTTCTTTTTTATTTCTCCTTACTATTTGGGAAAAGTAAGACCTAATAAGTATAAAAACTACATTTTTGGTGTTTTAAACAGGAAATTTGGTTATTAGTGTATTGAGTTTGTTAATAATTATAGGTGTTATTGTACTTAAAAACACTGTTTTTCACCAAAATCTTTGTAATGTTGTGATATCACCAAAAGATGACGTGGGAAGTGTCAAAGTTAAAAAAAAAAAAGACGTATCATTGGTCTGAGGGACAAAAAAATTGAAATTTAATCAAATGTTTGTCTTATTTTCAGTTGAAAATGTCATTCTTCACATAACATGAGCCACATATACCTTTCCAATCCAGACACATGTGTTATTTCAGTATATTTAAAGACAAAAATGATGTCTGAATTGCTTGTACTGAGTAAATTCCTGAAATTAGAATAATGCCTTGATTCAAGAAACTTTTTTCTTACCACATTGGCACGTTTGTTTTCTCTGTTACAAGCAATTCAGACGTCATTTTTGTCTTTTAACAACTTAAAACAAGACATATTTCTGGACTGGTCTGGGTAATTTGGGTCATATTAAGTCGAAAAAGACGTTTAAAAAGCAATGAATAATACAAACACTTGCTTAGATTTCAGTTTTTGCTGTGCACAAATGTCGACGCAAGATCATAGGAGGTTAAATTATGTCTCATAATGTATTTCTATTAATTTAAATCTTCTTTGTCAATTAAAAAATATCAACCTTTGTTTCTATTTTCTGAAAAGAAAAATACCTTTGATGTCAAGTTTTGCAGATTAATGCTTAAAATTAACTGAAGATTAGAAATAATTTCCAACAAAGAGAGACGTAAAACATGTTTTAATGAAACATTTTAGATTTTAAATAGTTGTTTCTTGTGTCAGACTAATGTGTTTTAATGACGTCTGTGAGCTTTCCGTAATTCAAACCTGACTTTCACATTAATTCTTTTGCAAAATCATGCAGCGTCACCTTTCCTCCAATTCTCTTTCCCCGTGTATCACAAAACAAATTTCTAAAAAGCAGGTACCTCTAAGTGGAGCTGACAACACCTTTAGAGCGAGCGTGCAGTCAAACCTCTGCTCAACCAGCCGTGAAATCATAATAGATCTCATTCAGAGCCTCTGCCATGGTCCACTCATTATTTCTCCACCATCAAATCATCGGCCCCTCTGCCGCTCAAACACATGAAAACCTTTAATGGAAGGAAGTGAGGCCTGCACGTAGAAAAAAAAAAAAAAGCTCTTTGTGCTCAATAACTTCTCTGTCTCATCATAATTAAAGTCAACTCCTGCTCCACGTTTTCATTTACACCAACTCTCATTATTTGTGTTTTCTCCACAACCACAGACAAATGAAAAGCAATCAGGCGAGGATTGTGAAGTGAAAACTGTTTTTTTTTCTATAGATTTAAAAATGCAGATGGATGTAAACTCTTTGTCCGAGGGTCAGGAGCCTCCGCACGTCTCCTCCCTGCACAAACAACGCGCCGAGACGTGATCTTAGTGGGCTCTTAGCGTGTGACCGATGTCACGGACCCCACGGCCTGATGGACACAGCTGTCTGCCCGCAGGCCAGAGGAGGGAGGAAGGAGGGATAGTGGGAAAAATACAGACAGGAAAGAGGAGAGAGAGAGAGTGTGTGTGTGTGTGTGTGTTTGGCGGCTGTGCCTGATTGTCCTCTGGCACTTTCTGGGGCATGTGCCCACTCAGCGTGGCATCCCGCTTATTCAGCGCCCCACGCCGACCCCACTAAAAACTCCACACACAAAGTGGAGTCAGAAGGAAACAGCAGCGTCTCGTGTTTCTGACCGTTGCATCACAAAAAGACGACATGTCAGGTAACGCTGAGACTTCAGACGAGAACGAGATGAAACAGAAGAAGAGGAGGAAACTCTGTGACCACGCGGAGTTAAAGTTATCGATGCATCAGACACAAACAAGAGGAAAAACTAAACCCAAACATGAAACAGGTTCGAACACTTTGGACTCAACATATACTGAAGTGAAGAAGCTGTAAACTCAGTGAAAACGTTAAAAACTGCACTTCCTCCAGTGTCCACTAGGGGCTGCGTCCAGAAACACTAGAAACCAGCCTTTAACAACAGATGTGTCAGCGCTGACCCATTTTCTTTTTAATGCCTTTCACTCCTTAACGGTTTGCACAATTAAAAAAATTCCGACAGTTTCTGAAAGCTGGGATGTTGCTCTTTCAGTCAACATGTGGTTATTACGGTAATTTCACTCAGACAGGAAACCTGAGAATAAACACACAGACCGCGGATGGGTGAGAGAGAGACAGAGAAAAGAGAGCAGAGTTCATCCAAAACTGCCAAAAAAAAAGATCTTTCCAGGTTAAAAAAATCCTCAATGAAGTTTCTGCATGACTCTGAGACGAAGAAGCATCTGAAGGAGCAACTTCATGAGAGAAAAGGTAACGTTTGATCGGGTGAATTTCAGGATAAATGAAGCTCTCTCTGTCTAGTTTTTACGTCCTTTTATGTGTAATTTGTTGCTTGTAATGTGTGGCGACTCTTTTGGAAGAATGTACCAAGTCTTATTAGTGCAGTTTGTGTGTATTTTACCGTTGACGATACGTAGTAACATTTTAAGAAAGGAGTAACGTCCTGTGTTTGTACTAAATATGAGAATGAGTGTTTTACAAGCCGTGCACAAAATAGCGCATTAAGTCTTTTTACAGTCTCAGAAATGTGTTTCCTGTCTTATTTTGCTTTGTGAGCATTATTTGAGACTTGTATTGTTGCTAATATTTAAAAATACTGAACCATTCTTTGTTTGTACTGTACAACAGGCGTGAGTAGCTGAATATCTTTCTCCTTTATTTCCGGATTAAGTTTCTCTGTCATGAAGAGGAGAAAACGTTCTTTCATGGTTTTTGTGCAAAGAGAAGAAGAAGATCTGAGATCCCGGAGGATCTACTGATGCTTTCAATACCTATTTTTATACAGAATAAGACACAGAAATCTCATAAACATTCGTGTACATATGTTTGTTAATGTTCCACTGTTTAGCTCATCCTGTAAAATTCCTTCGATCTATTTTTGTTGAAGTGTTTTTTCTTCACTAAACCTCTAATATCCAATTCTCTGTTTGTGTTTTCTTCAGTTTAAAGTGTTTTTCTTTCACATAACACACAGTAAATTGGAAATAACACCAGATATCGAAAGTTTAAAGTATTCAAAAAAGAAAAAGGGCCTAAGCACTGACTCACAGGACACTTTTTGACCGTTTTATGGTCAAGATAAGCGAAATAGTCCAGACAAGCATTTTGGGCTTATTCCAAAGGACAAGACTGTGCAACGGACACAGAAAAGTCGTGAGAGAAGGTAAAACATTTTATAACTTAAACTTCTTTACTATTAACTTCTAATGGTTGATGGCTTTATTTCTGTTGTGTTGTGACTTTTGCAAATCGTCTGACACCAACAGGCCACCGTAGAAATCTCAAAGGGTTGGATATCAGAACATGGAGCATGTTTTTAAACCGAAATGAGCTCCAAAAACAATCTGATCTGCTCCTTGAGCTTCAGTAAACTCGTGGCCCCTGGAGGAGACCCTGTCTGCGGTGAACAGGACCCAGCAGAGCCAACAAGAGCCGAACTGGGTCGGTCTGGGCCGTTCTGGGCCGCGAAGGCTCAGAGCTCGTGTCAGACACAGAGGAAAGAGCCACTCAGACCAGAGCGGAGCCACATGCACCGAGGCCTCAGAGAGACACTCCAACACCGCTCACGCTGTCAACATGCTGACATATACATACGCAAACACGCCAGTGCGGAGGTACGGACACACACCAGCGCACACGCACACTGCAGGGCCAAGCCAATTAACACCCTGCCACAGCGCAGATCATTCTCCGAGCAGAGCGGGAACAGGAGGGCATATGTGGATAATCATACATGCAAATGAGAGCAACAAGGAAGCAACGCAATCCTGGCAACAACTCACAACTTCAACTCAGAGTCGGCAACAGAGTCAACAACAGAGTCAGAGCAATCGTTTGGTTTCACTCACCAGCTTCATCACAGGTTTCATGAAGAAGAGGAGGGTCAGCATTTCCTAAAAAAACAGAAAGAAGAAGAACACTTACTCAAATATACACAAAAATATACAAAGATCCTCAAAGACGACAAAGCAGCTTCATAACAAACATTTATTTAAAACTCTCTTTTACTGTCTGAATACAACATTTTATATAATGTAAACAAAAATAAAGTATAGAAGCTCCTTTTTGTTGGTAAAAATATGAAAATGGGGGAAAAGAAAAAAAAGCCTCGTTGATATTTTTCTTCTACTCACATTGAGTCAAAATTTTTAGAATAAAAGTCAAATTCATGAGATGAAGAGTTAAATTTTCACTTTTCTCTCACTATTTTGTAAAAGTTGTAATAATTTAGAATATTCATCTAAAAATTTTGACACTTTTTTTTCCACAATTTTGATTTGTAATCTCAAAATTCCTGTTATTTGTTGCAAACTTTTGACTTAATCCCAAAATTTCAAGATTTAATCTCAAATTTTTTGACTTCTTGCAAAAAACTTTAGAATTTCTATCTCAAAATTTTAGACATTTATCTCAGAATTATGGTTTTTTAATCTCAATTAATTGACTTTTTTCTTATACTTTTTAATTTCTATCTCAAAATTTTGACATTTGATCTGGAAATTTTGACTTTATCCTCATAATTTTTAATTTTAATCTCAAAATTCTAACTTTTTCTCATAATTTTGATATTTTTCTCAAAATTCTCCTTTTTTCTCACAACTTTAACTCCCCCCCAATAAAATTTTAAGTTTTCTCAGAATTTCAAATCATTACTGATCAAAATTTTGACTTTTAGCTCAAAATTCTGACCTAATTTGGCCTCCAAAGTTCTCAACAAAGCCAAGTTTTTATTTTTTATTCTTTATATAGTTATTATAAATATTAATGGTCTGTAGAACAAACTGAGAAAAACCCAGACATTTTGGGGACAATTTTCTAAAATCCCCATAGACATTTATTTACCACCACAAAGCAGGACATGTCTGGGTAAAAGAGGAGTTTTTGTCAGCCTAGAAAGAGTTTAAAAGTTTATCAAATAGAAGAATCCAGGAAGAAGAAAGTTATCAGAACAAAATCTTTTCAAACAAGACTAAAAAAATCACCATGAGCAGTTTGATGTAAAACAATCAAATGTTTCTGCTTGAGTCGAACTGAAAAAGTAAAAACAGTCGATCCTCATGGAATCACTTCGTGTGCCTGTGTTTTTCCCTAAATTTAGGTATTAAAAGTTTAAAATAAGAGCTTTAATTTCCCACAGTGCAGATTTTTTATTCACAGCTCTAATCCTGAAACAGTCCTGAAGGTGAAGAGCAGATTTCTTTCCCTCCCTGAAGTTTGACTCCAGAACCAGAAGATGGCAACATACCTCTGGCTGAGACCCCGAGTCTGCAGCTTCTCCTTCACCGTTCACTTATTTATGCATTCACATGTTCACCTAGAGCTTCATTTATTTATTTATCTATCTATTTATTTATTTATTTATTTATTTATTCATCTGCTTGAGCCGCAACACAAACATTATCAGGCTTGAAGAGCGGGGCAGGTAAATATAGTGAATTATTCACCGTCTCTCTGGACTTCAGGGCTGAGTTTTTACAGGAGAGATAAAAGCAGGACACACAGGTCGGGTGGGATGGGAGTGTGTGTGTGTGTGTGTGTGTGTGTGTGTGTGTGTGTGTGTGTGGTTACATGCATTTAAGTTTGTGCTTGTAAACAGATGTAAACACTGATGGAAATCTGATGAGTAAGCTGCAGAATTTGACACGAGCATAAACACATTTTTTCTCTGTAGTAGTTTTCTCTGATATTCTTCTTCATCTTCCTCTTCACTGTATGATTCCTGTTACATAAGCAAACGCACGCCGACCACGACAGGGTTCCACCACCAACACCCAAAAGGAAAGAAATCAGCGTCATGTCCTGACGAATGCAGAGTGTGTGTGCCTCTCTCTCTGTTTGTGTGTGTGTGTGTGTTGAAGTGTGTGTGACACAACAGAGTGAATGGTAAATGAGTGTCTCAGTTACAGTAGTAGGTCCCGGCTCTTCGACGCGAGCTGATCCACTTTACCCAGGACTCCCAACCACGACTGTCACTTCAAACAGACTGAGCCAAGACGAGTCTATTTGCCATCGTAAACAATTTAATATTTGATGTACAGTAGAGCGGCGAGCCCGCCCCGCTTCGCTTTTCCTCCCCTCTGCTGTTTGTTTTGCAGTGTGTGTGTGTGTGTGTTTGTGTGTGTTTGTGTGTGTGTGTGTGTTCACTGAGGCTACGTGAGGCAATGAGAGCAGTTGAGATCATGCATAATAATGTCACAGAGGGATGACGATGAAGAAAACATGCTGGCTGTTCAGTAAACACTCAGATGGTGATAAAGATACTCGCACATGACCCAGGCTTTCTCTCAAAGCAGATTTTTTTTTTTTACCACTTCATCGTCATTATTATTATTATTATTATTATTATTATCATCATTATTATTATTGTCACACGTTAAAGAAAGAGTCTCTATCTCATCTTTAAACTAATATCTTTGTGCAAACTAACAGAATTAGTCTCCATTATTTTCATATTTGGTGAACAAAACATATAAAGTCACAATATTCAGAATTCAGTTTTTAAAATGTTATTTGTAATTTGAAATTATTGTCATTGTAGTTTTTGTGTTTTTATGTTTTCTAACACACTAGGTGTTAATGTGAAAACCTTGTCGACATTTGTTTTATCCAATTAGATGAATTTTCAATCCATGAATCCATCTTTTCTGTCATTTTGATCACAGGAATAAAACATCACTACAAGAAAAAGACTTGAAACATCAAAACTAAGCGTTTGTTTTTATCTCATTTATGGTAAATATATCCGAAAATGTATCTGTGTAAAATATTTTATCCTGGAAACTTGGAAGATACATTATTTATACTTGATCCACTCACTTTTTTACTTCTTACATTACAGCATTTCAGGCCTTATGATATCTAAAATGAGAGTTCTGTTCTGATTTTTCACAAGAATCTGACACATTAAAGTCAAACTGTTATCATTATAATTTATTATCGTTACTGTTTTTGCAGTTTTTTACACAAGGATTAATGTCCTTGTACATTAAACCTTTTTCTTTCCCCTGTGACTGGTTTATTTTACTCTTTATAAGCAACTCAGACGTCATTTTTGTCTTTTCATCTCTTGAAATTAGACATTTTTCTAGACTTGTCAGGTGAATGTGGCTCATATTGAGTCTAAAAAGACAGATATGATTAAAATGAGACACAAACACTTAACTTAGATTAGAGGTAAAATCCACCAGACTCAGCAAAAATCAGCCCAAACCTCAACCTCTCTAGAGACTCACGTTAAAACTATAAAACTATTTACATGCATCATTAAGAAAATGTCATAAGCACAAAACTGCTCAAACAAAAAAGGGAAACAAACAGCTTAGAATGGATCAGGTACAATTATTATATCAGATACTCATTGTGCAGATAGAACGATTTTACCCATGAGCAGGAATATAAAGTTCCTTTTCTTGAACTAAATGATCGTGCACTAACATATGGAGGAATCAAATCTCCTTAATAATTACTGAGAAAGTTAGAAAGTGTCTGATGTCCACCCCTGACTGAAACCATTTCACTGTGACACTTAATTATCCATTGGCAATCTGTAACAAATGTCAAGTTTGATAGATTTTCCCCGTTTCATAATTAATGAACTCATGATATAAGTGGTGATACTTGAAAACATTGACCCTCCATGACTCTGGGCTTTGTTTGTTTACTTCTCTGGACTGGAGGTTTGCATCTTCTTTGTGTTGATGTTATCTGTAATGTTAAAGGCAAAGTGTTTCTCTCTAAAAATAATGCATATGTCAGTTCAATGTCAGCGCTTTTTTCTCTAAACTTGAGTTGAAGTTGCTCCCTTATTTGCACGGTGTTTACATTTGGAAAACCATGTTGCATTCATGTTTGCATCGCAATAAAATGAGGCAGGATGTGTTAAATCCATTGGTGTAAAAGCCTGTATATATATGTATCAGTATCAGGAATTAAGAGTTGGACAATATCAGAAAAGGTCAGAAAAGCAAATATCGAGCATCCTTACATATGAGTGCAAGAACACAACAGTTTATTGAGACGCATAAGTTTTTATTTCTGCCACCGAACTGCAACTATTTTGGTTGTACTTTCTCTAGAATATATTCCAAAAATTTGCCAAGTGTTGCACAAAGGAGTCCAACTTTTATCAAACCACCAAATGCTATTTTTCCAGCCCTGCATGTTCAAAAAGGAGCCAAATACGTCTCAACCTGAAGTTGTTTTAAAAAAGTGTTATCCAACCCCTTTGAATAAAAACATGCTTGGAAATCTGTGACCCAAAAGCTGAAGCTGTACTCAAAATGAAAGAGTGATGTTTCAGTCTGTGTTTTCACCGTCACTCCTGCAGACATCAAAAAACAAACTAAAACTAAAAGTGGAATATTAGCTCATGATCCATCTTTAACATTAATGCAGAAAGATGATATGTTCATTGACATAAACACAATTATTTGCATTAATGTTGTTTTCTCTAAGCTGATTATTATAAAAGAAAGGAGCAGTTAAATATGTTAATCAGAAAATACAGATTTCTCCTTAATTCCTGTTTTTATTCATGACATCAGGCAGCAGGATGAGAGTGATGTAACATCCGATGGTCATTCATCTGAAAGAAATTCCACATCAACATCAATCTGTACAGTTGTATCAGATCTCTGTGTTGAGGCAGGGAGGGGTTTTTTAGGGAGGGGGCGGGTGTGGGTTTGTGCCAAGACGGCCCACGAGGGCAATGTGGCACGACCAGGAGGAAGGAGCCAGTTGGTTGGCTGAAGTGTCGGAGCTGGGAGCGGAACAATTACAGCAGTCACTTACCATCACAGTGTCTGGTTGAGGCAATGGCACAGCGGGACGCCGCGGGGCACCAATGAAGCTTTCATCCAGCTGGTATCACAAGATCATGCTGGTCAGGCCAGAAATGACAAAACAATATGCTGAGCCAAGGAAACACTTCTCTCTCTCTCTCTTTCTCGCTCCCTCTTTTCATTTAAAACCAACAAACCACAGATTCAAGGATCTTATTTCTGCTCCCTGTTAATGTGAATAAACGTCATCCATCACGTCTGAGATAAGAATCAGTTAACTCATCACTTCTTAACCTCTTACGCTCCACCAGCTCGTCAGTCACCAGCTCATACTTCCTCAAAATATCAACACCAACGTCTTCATCAAACATCACAATGCTTCACCGCGATAAAAGTTTAGATTCTTCATATTTCAGTCTCTAAGTTTGTTTCTCAGTTTTCTTAATTAGTGAAAGAATCACTCTGATTGTGATCACAACAACGTGGACGTCCTACCTGTTTGGGGTCATTACGTCACATCCTGACGCCCGTACCCTGAATATTCACTCTCCTTTCCACCAGAGGAATCCAGAGTTCAAACATATCAAAAGTGTTGTTTCATCAAATTATTCCAAGTGGTGAAATTTCTCCTGTAAAGTCCGTTGTTTGTCTGTCTGTCGTGTCCGTTCTCATCAATAACAGCAGCTTCACAGTCTTAGAGCATTTCCTCCTCAATGTCAATCTGACAAAGCTGCAAGTCTTTGTTTTCAACAGGGTTCTAGCTGCAAGACTAAAGTCACCCCATCCTTTTCTGTTGAGTTTTCATCCTAGGACAGCTTGTGATAGACAACAAGTGCTCCCTGCTTCACTGACCAATAGCAGACGCTGGTCTTGTGTAACAGCTCTATTAGAGGGTCGTTTATTGGCTAACAGGCCTGTCACTCACTCCTACAGTAACCAATCACCTTATTGTAGCCATTTAGATCTTTAGCGAGACCTATTTATTGCCATGGATCTTCACTTACTTTCGTGAAGGGCTACAATCTGTGACTGTGAACTACAATTTCATGATTTTTGTTGAACCGTTCCACAAAGGGAACAAAGTTGACTAAAAAGAGGACACTGAGCACTGATGAAGCTGGTTTTGTTTGCAGACGAGAGCATGGACAGCATTACTCTGCCTGGTGTTCGGTTACTTAGACTAAAAACTCTCTAACTCCTACAAAGTTTTACCCAAAAAGCTCAAATTTCACCCAGATGTAGATAAAAAGGTGTAGAAGTGATGTGGTTGATGATTTATGTCTGAAATGAAGTATCTTGAAGTTAATGATGTTTACAAGTGGTTTAAAAGTGTTTCAGCTGCATTTATCCTGATGTGGACTTTAGCCACATATAAAAAAATGACATTTTCTGAAACTAGAGATTTGAATCTTTTAAATGAGGTGTCACTGATTGATTCTGATTTTGTGGTTCCTCAGTTATAAGCTTTGAAACATCGTGTGGTTTATTGACCAGAGTTGATTGGGATGTAAGAGGTTAACTTGATTTTTGTTTTCTACCTCTGTTGTCATGTGGCAGCTGTTTCAGTTTTTGGAAGGCCCAGTAGCCGACATGACAAACATTAAGAGGTAAATATGGATATTTTGTCAGCTTTCAAACTAAATATTTAACATCCCACGGCTAATGAAATACTTTGGGTCCAGATGGAGAATGTGACTGGTGTGGAAAATCTGAAAAAAAAAAAAAAAAAGCTGCTTGTGCCAGAAGCACCACCCACAGACAGGAGCGTTCAAGTGAATGTATTGACACAAATACTTAAATATCTGCATGCAAACTCACACACACGTGCACACACTTACACACAGAGCCAAAGCAGCTGACCGCGTCCGCCCCTCGTCCTCAGGTTCAGTGATGGCCGCTCCTGCAGCCTCACCTCCCCCCCGTCATGTCGGATTCTCGTGGTAGGATCCATCATCTGGTCGGCAGTCTGGGTGCCAGTCAGCTGCTTCCCGAGGGATTCACAGACGATGGGAGCCGCGAGGCGCTGGGCTGAAGCCTCCCCAGCCTCGGCAGCAGCTGTGTGGGAGACAGAGAGAGGTGCGGCACAGATGTGGGAGTCTGGAGCCAACAGAAGGTACGGCTGATTTCAGCGTCCGCCATGTTTGTTATTCCACCTTTTCCTGGGAGGAAGACGCAGGCCCTTGATCTGACTCACAGCTAAACACTTAGCTTTTGTTCCCCGAGATGAAAAACCGTGAGGGGGGAACCAGAGAGAGGAGAGGAAAAAAGACCCAGGAGCTGCTGAAATCTGTTGACCCAGAGCGGAGTGAGGCCTGTCCAAAATCGGAGCCGCTTTCAAAATAAAAGCGTTTGATCTGAGGCTCCTGCAAATGTCACGACACAAAAGAGCAATTATGCCCACTTTTGCCCCAAAGGGAAGTCTATAAAACCAGTTTTTATGGATGTTAATCTCTTTACAATTGATGAAAACACTTTCACAACAATTTTAATTATGAATCTGCATCTTTCTTATTCTAGCAACTTATTTGGTCAAAAGATTGCTGAAGTTGTTGTGATAACACTTATTTATAAGTCAGCATCGTCCCAACTAAAAAAATATATTTCAACTTGAAATTCTTTGTCCAAATGAATCAATAATAAATCACCTTAACCCCTCCCAGCTGTTTAGTAAAGCTACAGCTTTAAAGTTATACCCAGAATGCCTTTGTGAGATGAAATAGGAAAGTTATTTCAAAGAACTACCTGAAGAAGTTAAATCAACCAGCAAGTCTAAATCAACCAAACTAAGACAAGAGTTGAAACAAGACATCTTATTCAACTTAATTAGTATAAAAACTAAACTTGACCTTTGTACAGAAAGTTATGTTTTTAACGTTATTAGTTATAAGATTTCAGTTATCAGTGTTATTGTTCATAACTAAACTTTTTTTACTCTCTGAAATGGGTCTAAAGGTATGATATCACCAAAAGATGACACAGGAAGTGTCCTTAAACATGATTAATAAGTTTAAAGTTTTAAAAAATTAAGTCCTATGAGTCTGAGAAGCAGAAATGTTATGTCCACATATATGAACGCCAGGTTTTAGGTTCATAAAGATATCGTCTGTTGGTATAAGAACAACAAAACTGTGTTTTTGACCTGACATAAAAATGTTAAGGCGGCTTTTTACATCATATTTTACATCAAAGCTACAAGTTACATTTAACAGTGATGACATTTAGTTTTAAAGCCTTGAGAAATGTGACTTCCAGTTAAGAAAATGCAAACATATCAAAGAGAAAGTCTCGTAAAATCAACAATGAATTAACACATCTGCATAGAAAGTGCACATGACTGGATGAAAAGGAAGTTTTTCTGCAGAAACACAGTTTGAATCAACGTCCAATTTTGGTATTTTTGAAAACATCAGCGATCTGTATTTTGCAAAATTCCCCAGTTGAAAGACAAAGATCATATGATTCATAGGTGACATGGGCTCATTATTCATGTTTATGTTACAGAAAACGTTCTCTTCAAACAGTAAAGGAGTGTTTTAAATAAATGTTCTGGTTATGAAGCTACTTTGAGGATCTCTGGGTACTTCTGCAGGATCTCACTCTATTTTTATCCTTCTCAGAGCCTCATAGAAACAGACCTGTTTTTGCAAATTGGTGCAGCTTCTACTCATTGTTCTATAAGTTTTTATTCTCATTTCTCGACACATAAGAGCTTGATTGCTACAGTTCTGCAGCTGATGTGCATTTCCAGTTGTTTCCATCACAGTAACATGCAGGATTTGCGCCTCAGCTCCTTTTATTGACAGTTTTCTAACACCCTTCTTCTAAAGGTGGGAAGAGATTCATCCCACTATAAACAAACCTGCTCTGCGAACTCTCAGAGGAACCATGTGATGAATAGTACCAGTCAAAATCCCAGCTAACGCTCCTAACCAGATTTTCACAGGGAATTTTGCACAACTTCATTTTGTAGTAACACTATCCACCTTGTAAAAATGAACACCCTCTTCTAACAGCACAAGTGAGAAATGGGATAGTTTTCCCACTGAGTTCCCAGATGTAGGATTGCCATTGTATTCACACACCCGGTGTTAGCCCACGACGGCACCCTCAAATACAGCTCTGTCTTTGCTTTGCAGAAAAAACAAGGCTGTGATATGGAAGAGGTGGCAGTGTGAAGCCGTCGGTACAAAATGCTTGTTTATACTAGAATAACCCCGAAAGCGAGATTCCACTTGAAATCTGACAGCCTCGTCTCGTATTGCATCGGAAAACTATTGTCCTAATAAATATTTGAGTTCCCATGATGTGCTTGAAAAACGCTGCACATGTGTGTGTGTGTGTAAATGTGTGTGTGTGTGCAGTACAGCGGAGCAGGGTACATCTGCAGTGCTAAGGAAACAGGCTGTTAGCATACAGCTTTGACAACTCCATCAGGCCAGTCTCAAGGTAGCTGTCAATCACAACAAATCATCTCATCCCTCAGCGCTGCGAGGACCTTCTCTCCACTACTACACACATGACAGGCCCCTACAGCTCTATTTACCCATGCACACCCTCCCCGTGCCAACAGGCTTGTAATTAGAAAACAGGAAAGAGAAAAAGAGACGGGGGCAGGGTGGTAAAAGTGAGCCGGTAACAAGTTTGGATACAAAGCCAGTGAATGCTGCCTTTTCAGCAGCCATGTTGGCATTTGAGGAGTGGGTTGGCAACTTGTGTGGTGGCATTGAAAAGCAAAGGCATTCAGTCGCCTATTTAGAGGGCAATTTGTGTGTGTGTGTGCTGCTGGGGGGGGAAGGGGTGTTACACACACTCCTGCTTTGCAAGACTCATTTTCAGCTATCTATAATTAGATTAATGTGGCAAAGCAAAGCACAAAGCCAAAGCACTCACTTCCTTTCCAGAGCAGATGAATTAGAGACTAAACACGTTATTTTCCAGACAGAGGAAGTGTGTGTGAGTGTTTAGCATACCCTTTATGACGGCGAAAGATGTTAATTGTGCCATTACCTCGGAAACTGTTTGCTTGTTGTATTAATCACTGTGCTAATTGATGCAGAAATAAAATTGTTGCCACAGGCGAGGAAAGGGAATGAACCAGAGTCAGGGATGGCGGATAAAAGATTATCATTGTGAACATATGGAGATGGCACCGCTTTGAAAGCCTGCTCTATATGCCCACCAGCGCCACATGGGACGGCGAGCGCGGTGCCAATGGAAGGAGCGTCTCTTAATGTAAGGTTTGTGCAGAATGAAACAAAGCATGTTGGAGGAATTGTCTGCATATTTCTCAGCAGAGAACAAATAACTCTGGACAGAGCGGCTTTTAGAATATGTTAATGTGGACCTCGTCTGTGCCGGATGAATAAAACATTTGCAGATCTTACATTAGACACCATATGATTCAGGAGGACGCCGCTCACTTTCAGTCACATTACAGGAGCCTGGATAATACACACTCTCAAACAGGAGAGACAAAAACACAGAATTAGTGTCCTGCTGAATTCCCTCTGCTTTAGAGAGGAAGTGAGATAAAACTCAGCTGCACATGGAGCAGGACAGTTATGACTGAGGAACAGAAAGTCAAGCACACGGTGAACTCAGAGTTTAAGTGGTTTAAATTGGTGGAGCAGTCTCTGTCTCTGAGTGACAACTAGAAAAAGGTCTTTTCAGTCTGGTTTCTGGGCTTGATTTAGGATTTGTTGTCTTTTCTGATTTGTTTAATCTTAGTAAAATGACTAAGAAGTAAAAAGAAGGAAGGTTTCATTCACACAAAAACTGTCAGTGCACAACCACGTCTTTGTGCATCTACGTGTTAACAACATGCATGTTTAACCCGACAGCTCTTAATAGTTGTATTTCTGCTACTTCAAAATACCTGCTACCTCTTAATATGAGCCACATCTACCAGACCAGTCCAGACAAATGTCATATTTCATGTTATTTAAAGAGAAGCTTCTGGGCAGAAATTTTAAACCTGCGAGACAAAACCACGAGAAGCAAAATTCAAAGGATTTTTGAAGCTTCTTTACAGGCTGTATGTCCATCATTTAGGGCTTAATGAAAGCAGAAAGAATCATAGAATTATTATTATTAAGGATGCACTGATAACAACACCAGTATCAGTATCTCTGCCAATACCACGCTTGAGTCCTTGTACTCGTAGAAGTACAGAACCACTGTAAGAAAGTTGATTGCTCATTGGCACACAGGTAAAACGACTGTTGACTTTTTAAGTGTCAGCAACATGTGCAGGTGCATCATGGTCATTTAATTTATTAAAATGAGAGAATGACAGAATAAAAGATATTTTCAAAGTCATGTTAGAGCTGCAGTGATGTTATTGGTCGTCAGATTGGTACACGGCATCAGTGAGTACTCAAATGTAAGTACTTGTACTTGCACTCGGTTTGATAAAAAAATGGTATGAGTGCATCCTTAATTATTATTTTACAGAATTTAGCAAAGATTTATTAAAAAAATGTTTCTCTGCAAACTTTCAAAAATGACATGTGAATCAAAGCTGTTGATGAAATTCTTGCGTCTTTTCTGGTCGGTTTACTCGTTGCTATCATCACTTGCGATACATTCAGGTGCCATTGGAAACTTGAAAATCTGATGACTACGAAAGCTATTTTTTCAGTTTTTGGACTAGAAAAATAGTTTTTGAGCTTTCAACGGCGGGTTCGGGATTCAGAGGGTGAATAACCCTCTGCTGTTGTCCATTGACAACATTAGTAACAACAGTAACGCACATCTAAATGACAGTTCAGCTCTAAAAATGTTTGTGGTATCCATGGTTACCATCACCTACAGTCCCCCTTCTTTCTCTATCATTCGGCAAATTGAGTCTCGAGATTTTCCCCAAGTTGTGCTCAATTCTAATCATAATGGAAACACCAGCAAAGCGTATTTACTGTATCAAAACTTCAGAAATATCACTTTGATTTTGTGAGAAAGTGTCACGAAAACTCAGCTGTGAAAGCTTCCTCTGAAAACTCCTTCACACACATGTTGGAGTCCGAGGACACAACACAGCGATCACTTTTCTGATTGGCTCATTGAGGTCAAAGAGCCTGAAGCTGAGAAAACATCGTCTGCTGTTCACACAGTTCAACATCATGAAATTCTTCCTGACAACAAAATCAGTCATGTAACTAAAAATTGGGTCAGAAGTTTCCTCAATTCACTCAGTGTGAGAAAATATATTCAGTTTGTCTAATAAGTCTGAGGTTAAAAACTCAGAAAAAATGTCATCGTTAAACAAGCTGGAAGTGAATCCCTGCTTCCAAACAATGGAAAGAGGAAAACATGCAAAAATACAAAAATACAGTTATGAATATACAAATTAATGTGTGTAGTTATTAAAGAAAATTCTCTGAAGAACGAAACATCTTTGATCTCGTTTTAGGAAAATCCCAGAGAAACAGCTGCTGCAGGTCTCACAACAACAAGGCCTTAATATAAAGATCTTAATCCCCATAAAGGAAGTCAGGCTCTCTTATATTTACTGTTATTTTCTTATATTATTACAACACCAGCTCTCTAATGTGCTGCAGCGTAAGTATGCGATATATTCTGAGTTAAAGGGCAACAAAAGGCTGATTAGGAAACATGAAGAAACAGTGCGTAGAGTCTTTGTGAGTAATTTTTCTCTGATTTTAAACTCTCTCTCATTCTGATGCCTCCTCAGTGATTTGAGATTATCAGTCACCAGACTTGTCATCTCCTCGTGCTGAATGTTAGCGCCTGTGTTTGTGTGGAAACTGGACTTTCTGAGTTGATATTCAGCACAGGAAGTGTTTCCATCCCTGCTGATGAAGTTTGACAGGAATAAGTGAGTTATGAAGGAGAAAGAGTTTGTTGTTCCTCTGATTATTCTTATTTACATCATGTTTTATCCTCATGGCTGAGACCAGAGTGGAATAAGACTGAGACTTAAGGCCTGATCTACTGAGACCCCGACATTGTGAGTGCAAACTAAAAAAACTGCACATGCTATTACTGGGTGTGTTGCAGGTGTTGTGGCGGCTGTCACCATGGAGACTATGGGAGACTGAACATATACTGGCCCATCCTGTGTGACTAAGCATTCAATAATCAGAACAGAACACCAGAAAAAGCGTCTGGGAGACACCGGCACTATCTGTGCTGGTGTGCTAGAGTGATCCAGCTGAAAGAAAACGCAGCGTTGTCAGGAGTTTTTCCATTGGAGATTTGGCATGGCTCCTTTTTGGGACTGGCTGCAAATCAGTGTTTAGCTCATCCAGGAGCTATTGCAAAACAGACAGGTGACGAGTGCCCAAACTCACGGGCATTGGGCGCCGTCAGTCACATGATCTGAGCTCTGCCTCTGATTGGGCAAGCTCTCGATCTAAGGCCCAATTCCCATTCCTTTCTTAACCCTCAATCTTGTTCGCCTTCAAAACCAAGTGTTCAGGGCTATTTTGTGACTTAGAAATGAGACTGTGGGGGGCAGCATTGTGCCAAAGTGGCGTTTAGTCTCTCAATTCAGAAGAAGAAGAAGAAGGAAGCAGAGGCATTTACAGGATCAGCCACAATGCCATCTGCAGCTGTGTTTATATCTTTTGCGTGGGCTTTGTGCATCTTTTTGAGATTAGCCCGGTCATCTTATACCATTATCGGCACAAGCATGTTATATAGGCTGTTATCTTGATAAACAATTACATTACCACGGAGAAAAATGACCATTTTGTAACGTTAACTAACTTAAACGATAGGAACAACACACCAAGATGGTAAAATAAAAACAAACGTTCTGCAACAATGAGGTAAATAATCCATAAAATGGGTCTAAACTAAGATAATACAATGGTTTTCATCATATTTATATCTCCATTAACAAAGAAAATAAATTTGCAGCTCGCCTTCTTTGACGCCATGTTTATCTGCTGAAATGCGCAATGCATTCTGGGTGTCCCTTAGTCCCAAGGGTGGTGTCTGAAAATGTCAGTATTGAGGGAGATACAGCCTCAAACTTAACCCTCAACCTTAACTTTCTGAGAATCGGGACAAACTTACACTTCACGGGAGCATTTTGAGATTGAGGGTTAAGACAGGAATTGGAATTCACCCTTAATGTCTTCCAAACAGCTGAGTTACAAAAAAATTCAGCCCCCGTTCAGTGTGTGCGATACTGCAAAATTTGGTACTGATCTGATACCAAGTAAATACAGGGCCAGTAACAACCACTAAATACTATTTACATGGAAAAGCAGTTTTTCAAAATTCTTCAAAATAACACTCAGCCACTAAAACTACTGTTCCTGTCCATAAATGAAAGAGAAAAACTATTTTTTTTTTACTGCTTTGTTGTAAAACAGTAAACTTGAACATTTGTGGATAACAAAAATAATTTATATTAGCATTTAAGATATTGTTTTTGATGAAACAGCTTGCACATTCAGGCAGATTCAGAAATCAGCAATTTACTGATAATGAACCGTCGCAGATAAAGTGAAAGTAAAACTTAAGTATCGATCTCATCACATAAGTTTCGATCGATACCAATACTACAGTGGTATCGATTTTTGCACAGGCTGTAAATGTGACAATTTCAGCTCCGAAAACTTTTTTTTTTGTTTGGTTTGAGGAACAGCAGCTTCTTAGTCTCGTATTTTCGGACCAGAGGTTGTTGCTTGCTGTAAGACACCAGTGCTCATGGGAAATGTAGTTTTCTTATCTCAAAAATGGTCTCAGGTCAAAGAGGTCACCAGGAATGTTCCTCACAGTGTTTTAAGACAGATAAGCCCAAATAATTTACTTCAATATTTCACAGCTTTTATAATTTCTACAGATTTATGAGCGTTGGGTTTGGAGGTTACACACTCATGCCATCAAAAACCTTTACTTACAAACGACGAAGCGTTTAGGAGCATGTTTCCAGAGCTCATGTGTCTGATATGATTGGTAAAAGCGTGTGCAGGTGCGGAGCGCGAACACAGAGGATTTAATGTGCGACCGTACGCCTCGCCGCCTCGCCAGCCTCCGATCTGAAAAGGGGATAAACACAGGCGGCCATTTAAAGAAGCAGAAGTCCAGGAGGAGCGGCGCAGTGAATGAGGAGATTGAGAGCGAGCTTCAGAGGCCCTCGCCGGCGGAGCGGTCGCTCGCTGCCTCAACCTGCTGTGTTTTTGTATGCAGATTCCCCTTGTCAGAACTCATTTGATTCAGAGCGAGTTATCTGAGAGGGCGGGTTACGGGACCAAAAATAGTCGCATTCACATTCATCCCGAAAACATTTGGAATGCTAATGCCATGAGACGACGCTGTTGATGTGCTCGTGTTTGCGTAAGAATCCGATCCAGCGCTGCCTGGGCTGGCTGGCAGAAAAGCAGGGTTCAGGCAAACAGGAGAGCTCTGATACCGCTTACAGGGTTCAATAGTCTAAATCTGCTCTTAGGGAACACTTTCTCTGCTGCCAGGAACATTTGCCATTGGCGCTCTCTGTATGAAGCAGCTTGAGCCTAAAAAATCCATATTTTTTTGAAGGGTTATTAGATCATTCTGCTCACAGCCAATCCTCCTACAATTGCATCTTTGTTTATCAAAATAGATGTCCTCGGTGATGATGACAAAATTGCCCCACCTAAACGAAGAAACGATAAATCTTCCTCGTCTGAGCCTCGCCGCCGCCGCAGCCTCTCTTTCTGTCTGTTTGTCTCCGTGTTTCTCTCGCTCCCCCGCTTTCTCCTGCTCTGCACAGGTGGTAGGAGCTTCCTGCAGGACTCTTTCTCCGTCCTTTTTGTTCCCCTCCAATTGCTCTGATCGGGAGCTGTTGATGATGATGATGACAGTGCGAGCCGTCCATTGATTTGCTGTGGCCCCTGGTCGTGAGGTTCACAGCGGACGACGCTCTTCCTTTGGCTTTAATTAGAGCTGTGCCCATCTTCTCTTTTCTGCTGCCCTGGATGTGGCTTCCACACATCAACACAAAAAGCTTCTACACACACAACTCCCCGCCTGGAAATAGCCACGACGGCCGAGTGCAGCTACTGTTCAGTTCCTCTGCTCTGAATCTGGTCAGGGAGCTGTTTTTGTCTCTGACGCTCTAAAAAAGACCAAACTGTGAGCAGAGGCATGTGATTGTTTTCAGTCCTTTTGTGCACATGAAACTCAGACTGAAACCTGCAGAGCTGGAAACATAAAACAACACAAATACAAAACCTGCAGTTCCTCTCCTGACCACTGGGGGCTGGTTTCAAAAGGGACTTTCAGCTGTGACATTAAAGCCTATTTCTATACGTATACTGGTGTAACCTAATGAAAAGTCAGAATTTTAAGATGAAAAGTCAAATTTTGAACTTGATAGATTCTGAGATAAAACATCAAGATTTTGTGATAAAAAGACAAAATATTGAAGAAAAAGTCAAAATTTCAACATAAAGGGTTAAAATATGAGATAGAAGAACAAAATTCTGAGATAAATAATCCAAAAATTTGAAATAAACAGCCAAAATTCAGAGTTATGAATTCAAAATTTTGGAGAAATTGTCAAAAATCTTTAGATTCACCATCAGAATTTTGAGATTTAAAGTAACAAAGCTGATGAACAAAGTCAACATTTTGATATAAAAGACACAATTTTGAAGATGAAGTCAAAATTTTGGATTGACAATCAAAACTCTGAGACAAATGTCAAATTTGAGATAAAAGATCTGAGAATTAAAGTCAAAATTTAGGGGACAAAGTTGAAACTTTAAGATAAAAAATTCCGATTTTGAAAAATAAAGGCAAAATTCATTGATAAAAGGTCAAAATTCTGGGATAAGTTGTCTTAATTCTAAGATACAACATCAAACTATCAAGGAAAAAGTGAAAAGTTTGAGATGAAAGACAAAAATATGAAATATTAAGTCAAAATTCTGAGAAAATAAAGAAAAAAAATCTAAATTATAGATTAATTTTCAAATTTTTGAGACAAAATCAGCATACCTAGAAAAAAAAGGTAAAATTTGGGGAAAAAAAGTCAAAATTATGAGATAAAATGTCAAAATATTGAGATAAAATGGAAAAAATATAAGAAGAAAAGTCAAACTTTGGAGGTAAATGAGACACATTGCCACAAGAAGTCAATTTTTTGAGATGAAGAGTCAAAATTCAGAGATAAAAAGCCATTTTTTGAAATAAAGGGAAGTTGAATTACGGCCCACAGGCTGATTTTGATTTTATAAATAAAAGCATTAACAGAAAAACTAAGTGATGGACAGTCAGCTGACCCCTGACATGATGATGTGACTGTGTGAGGAAACAACCAGCCTGGTGAAGGTTTTTTTATCCAGGTATTGTCACAGAGAAACAAAGAAAAAGCTCAGCAGCCGAGCGTTTTTATGCTACAGTGAACCTAATTAACAGCCGCTCATGCTCTGAATACAAATGAAGAACAAGTCTGCTCAAAAGTTACAACAGCAGCTGCAACGTTTGCTCTGTTCTGTTTGCTCAGGGATGTCAGCTCATTGTTCTCTGCTTGTGCGAGTCAAAAACTTCTGTTTAAGCAACAAAAAAGATAAATAAGGAAAAACCTCAATTTCCATTAAAAAGGTCAGGACGGCGACTCAGAGACCAGAAAAAACAACATTTTACCCACAACTCTCCTTAAAGTAGGGTCAGATTCTGCAAAACGTCACTGATTTTTCTTTTCTTTCATGTAATTCTCTCTTAATTTATTTTTAGGTGTAAAAAAATCTGTGAGGCAGAGACAGGAGTGACCCAGAGGAGCCTGAAAGGATTTGAGTCTGTAAAAAGCTGTTAAAAGAGGAGAAACCCTGGATGAAACCATGAAACGTGAGCGAGCAGCCACAAGAGCAGAGACACTGGTCTGTGCCCAGACTCTGGACTCTCTCTGGACACCGGCTCCTCCACTTCACTCCCACCCAGGTTTGGAGGCTCCTGTCTGGGACAGATGGTGAGACGAGGCCCCTGGATCTCCTGACAGAGCGGGGGAGTGGGGGGGTGCTTCACCAGGGACGAACAAATACACAGGAAATAGTTTAAAGTGCTGCAAAATGAAATTCATGTTTGCAAGTGCTGCAGCTTTCAAAAACCAAAGAGAAAGAATGTCGAGGTGTTGAGATGAAAACATGAAACTCTGAACGTTTGCAAAGCTCCAAAGCTAAAAAGTCAATGTTGTGAGTCAAGTAAAGCAAAAAAAAGTCAAAATTTTCGGCTGATTACATCAATTCAGAGATAAGACTTACAAGTTTGGAAATAAAAGTCAAATCTGGAGCATCAAAAGTTTAATAATGAGATAATAAGACAAAACATTTGAGCCGAAAATGTCAAAATTTGAGCTAAAAACTCAAAGGTTATGAGATAAAAAGTCAAATAAGACGAAAAAAGTACAATTTTGAGCTAAGAAGTAAAATTTATGACATAAACAATCAAAATAAGAAGAAAAAAAGTCAAAATATTTTAGATAAAAAGTCAAAATTATGCAAAATAAGGTCAACATTATGAGATAATTAAGTCTAGACTTTGGGAGAGTAAAGACAGTTCTGAGATAAGAAGTAAAAGTTTTGAGATAAAACGTCAAAATTTTGAGTTAAACAGTCAATGTTGTGAGTCAAGTAAACGGTCAAGTAAAGCAAAAAATGTCAAAACTTTGGGCTGATTACATCAATTCAGAGATAAGACTTACAAGTTTGGAAATATAAGTCAAATTTGGAGCATCAAAAGTTTAATATTGAGATAAAAAGACAAAAATTTGAGCCGAAAATGTCAAAATTTGAGCTAAAAACTCAAAGTTATGAGATAAAAAGTCAAATAAGAATTAAATAGTCAATATTTTGAGATAAGGGAAGTTTTAATTTTTGGAGATAATATCAATTCTGAGATATGAATTAAAAGTTTAGGGACAAAAACTAAAATTTGGAGCTAATAAGGTTAAATATTGAGATAAAAAGTCAAAATTATGGAATACTAAAATCATAATTTTGGGAGATGTAAGGTGTGAAAAAAACTAGTGAATGAGTAAATAATAGATACACATTGACATCTGCTAAACCTAAGATTGGTTCTTTTCCATGTGTCAAAGTGTGCAAAAATAAAGGAGCATAAGCACAAATACACAATTATAAGAATCATTTTTTTCAGGACGACTGAAAATGCTTCAAACTCTACAAAAAAAATCATGAAGTTTATTCCTGAAGAACCATCTTTGCAGGATTTTTACATTTAAAGTCTGAATTATTAACATTAACACCTGCTTCCATTATTTAGCTCCAAGTTTTGGATGATTTTTACAGAAATGAAATCAAATATCCTGACAAAACTTGGAGTAATGATGAGCAGAGAGTGTAAACACACACACACACACACACACACACAGAAGAAGAGAAACGTTGGCCTGCTACAGTCAGAGCTAATGCTAAGATGCACATGCTCGGCTGCATGCTTGCAGACAAGCACATAATCAATGCAGCCGTACAGCAGGGCTGACCAGTGGGGGGGCATGACCTGCCAGGTGACCCATGTATGTCTCCACTAGTGCCAGTCCATGCCCTTGTGTGTGTGTGTGTGTGTGTGTGTGTGTGAGAGTGTGTGTGTGTCTACTGGAGTGAAAGTCAGCTGCTCATCCATGCGAATACACTGGATTTCACTTTACAAGTTTAAAAAGCTCCAAAACATGAAGCAGGAACATGAACTCCACTCTGCAAACACTCGTCCATGTGACAGCCACCCCCCCCCCCTCACCCCCTTCACCCCCCCAGGATCACCGAGCTTCATTATCTCACTCATCACACCTTCAAGAGAGGACCAAGTTTGGTTAAAGACCCTCCATCAGCAGCTGTAGAGGGGTCCAGACTGGAAGTCCTGTCATTAAGCCAATCAGAGGAGAGCTCATAAATCTCACACACCGCGGGTCACTGGGGGGTCTGGGAAGTGAAGATTTCCCACTCATTATTCTCAGGAAACAGCGGACAACCTCCCCATGAACCCGGGTCACGCAAGGTTACGACCTTGGGACGATCGCCATTGTTGTTGGAGTCGCTATGGCAACCAAGGGCCTCAGTGGTAGGAGAGTCGCAGATCTACTTCATACAGATCTGGATTTACAAACTCTTTTTCTTCTACTGAACAACTAAGAAGGCTGTAGCAGCTTAGACCAGGGTTAGGGAGACTGAAAGGACATTTCCAAGGACTCAACCTGTTTTGCATCAAAGGCGACCAATGAAGTGTTTTATTTCATCAGTGTTAAAACTAATATACCCGCAAAAGCAATGTTTTTAGTGACCATATTATAGTTTTGAAAACAGTTAAGTCATTTGATGCAAAAGTCTGATGAAAGATCTGAGAAATAAAGTCAAAATTTAGGGGACAACGTTGAAATTTTTAGATGAAAAGTCTAAATTTTGAACTTGATAGATTCTGAGATAAAACATCAAGATTTTGTGATAAAAAGACAAAATATTGAAGAAAAAGTCAAATCTTCAACATAAAGGGTTAAAATATGAGATAAAAGAACAAAATTCTGAGATAAATAATCCAAACATTTGAATTAAACAGTCAAAATTCTGAGTTACGACTTCAAAATTTGGGAGAAATTGTCAAAATTTTTAGATTCACCATCGGAATTTTGAGATTTAAAGTAACAAAGCTGATAAACAAAGTCAACATTTTGAAATAAAAGACAAAATTTTGGATTGAAAACTCTGAGACAAATGTCAAATTTGAGATAAAAGATCTGAGAATTTCAGTCAAAATTTTAGGGCACAAAGTTGAAATTTTTAGATAAAGAATTCCAATTTTGAAAAATAAAGGCAAAATTCATTAATTAAAGGTCAAAATTCTGGGATAAGTTGTCTTAATTCTAAGATACAACATCAAACTATCAAGGAAAAAGTCAAAAGTTTGAGATAAAAGAGAAAAATATAAAATATTAAGTCAAAATTCGGAAATAAAAAGTCGAATTTCTGGGATGGCAAGTCAATATTCTGAGAAAAATGATCAAAATAACAAAGAAAAAAAATCTAAATTATAGTTTAATTTTCAAATTTTTGAGACAAAATCAGCATACCTAGAAAAAAAAGGTAAAATTTGGGGAAAAAAAAGTCAAAATTTTGGCATAAATGATCAAAATTATGAGATAAAATGTCAAAATATTGAGATAAAAAGGAAAAAATATGAGATGAAAAGTCAAACTTTGGGGGAAAATGAGACATTTTGGCACAAGAAGTCAAATTTTTGAGATGAAGAGTCAAAATTCTGATATAAAAAGCCATTTTTTGAAATAAAGGGAAGTTGAATTACAGCCCACAGGCTGATTTTGTTTTTACAATTAAAGTAATTAACATAAAAACTAAGTGATGGACAGTCAGCTGACCCCTGACATGATCATGTGACTGTGTGAGGAAACAACCAGCCTGGTGAAGGTTTTTTTTATCCCGAAGTCATGAATGTGGCTGTTTTTCCAGAAAAAAAAAAATGCAATCATAAATTTAGACCTGCTGAAAATCCCTCTTCTTCGCCGTATTTTACATTTGAATATACAAATGAGTTTGAGCTCTCCATGCATCTTTCAGGAAGCGGTCATCGTGACCCAACTCAAAGGAAATAACAAATAATTATGAATGATTCCTTAAGCAAGAGGAGGAGGAGGAGGCGCCGGTGCAACTGGCAGACGTGATAGAGTCACTTCTTTCTGGTGTGTGCGTGTCCGGCGATGACATCAACACTGGCATGATTTCTAAACAGCTGCTTGAGGAGAGATTTTTAGAGATAGGGAGCAAGTGAAGAGAAGAGAGGATGGACTTTCTTAATATCTAATATTGAAGACACACCAGGGACCCATGTTTTATTTAGTGACCCATGTAAAAGTGGATTTTGCGCAACATGGAAGATGAAATGAAAAAAAAATGAAATGTTAGTTCATAGTCTAGTCAGCGCATCTCATTTACCTGCAGGAAGTCAGGTGTACGGCTCTTGAGTTTCTCTCACGTGATACTGCAGGTGCTTGCAGGGCTGTTTGTACCGTTTATGGTGTGTTTACGAAGCTACAACTGTTAGCTATGTTATTAGGTAGAGTCGGAGGCAGTGAGCATGTGCAGCAGCTGACACTGAGCCACGGAGGAGGAGATGAGTTTGGATGCTGTTTGCAAACAAATAAACAGAACCTATCAAAAATCCCTCCATACCCTGCCTTTAAAACTGCACCTGTGTGTGGATGACAGGTCTAAACAAATCATAAAAATATATATGTGGTTTCACAGATTCCTGACTGGACATGGCCTTAGTCTGATCTGTTCTGATCACCTGATCTGTTCCTCATCATCAGGGTCTTTCACTCTGACTTTCATTTGCGTCTCTGCTCTGAACGTTTCTCCTCCTGTGTTTGTGAATCAAAGTCTCGCACTCGTCTCCGTGCCAGTCTTCCTGCCGACACCTTAACAGGCATGAGACACATTTCCAGTGGGACATCGACCATCTCTGCCTGTCTCAGCGGAGAGCGGCGCTCCGGTGCCAGCACAGTGCCGTCAGCGCAGGGATAAGCTTCCTGGCAGAACATTGACGGGCTTTCAGAGTCTCCTGAGGCTGTNCCCCCCCCCCCCCCCCCCCCCCCCCCCCCCCCCCCCCCCCCCCCCCCCCCCACCCCCCCCCCCCCCCCCCCCCCCCCCCCCCCCCCCCCCCCCCCCCCCCCCCACCCCCCCCCCCCCCCCCCCCCCCCCCCCCCCCCCCCCCCCCCCCCCCCCCCACCCCCCTTCACCCCCCCGGGATCACCGAGCTTCATTATCTCACTCATCACACCTTCAAGAGAGGACCAAGTTTGGTTAAAGACCCTCTATCAGCAGCTGTAGAGGGGTCCAGACTGGAAGTCCTGTCATTAAGCCAATCAGAGGAGAGCTCATAAATCTCGCACACCGCGGGTCACTGGGGGGTCTGGGAAGTGAAGATTTCCCACTCATTATTCTCAGGAAACAGCAGACAACCTCCCCATGAACCCGGGTCACGCAAGGTTACGACCTTGGGACGATCGCCATTGTTGTTGGAGTCGCTATGGTAACCAAGGGCCTCAGTGGTAGGAGTCGCAGATCTACTTCATACAGATCTGGATTTACAAACTCTTCTTCTTCTACTGAACAACTAAGGAGACTGTAGCAGCTTAGACCAGGGATAGGGAGACTGAAAGGACATTTCCAAGGACTAAACCTGTTTTATTTCATCAGTGTTAAAACTAATATACCCGCAAAAGCAATTTTTCTGAGGTAAAACATCAAGATTTTGTGATAAAAAGACAAAATATTGAAGAAAAAGTCAAATCTTCAACATAAAAGGTTAAAATATGAGATAAAAGAACAAAATTCTGTGATAAATAATCCAAAAATTTGAAATAAACAGTCAAAATTCTGAGTTATGAATTCAAAGTTTTGGAGAAATTGTCAACATTTTTAGATTCACCATCTGAATTTTGAGATTTAAAGGAACAAAGCTGATGAACAAAGTCAACATTTTGAAATAAAAGACAAAATTTTGAAGATGAAGTCAAAATTTTGGATTGACAATCAAAACTCTGAGACAAATGTCAAATTTAAGATAAAAGATCTAAGAATTAAAGTCAAAATTTAGGGGACAAAGTTGAAATTTTTAGATTAAGAATTCCAATTTTGAAAAATAAAGGCAAAATTCATTAATTAAAGGTCAAAATTCTGAAATAAAAAGTCAAGTTTCTTACAAAGGTTTTTGAGACAAAATCAGCATACCTAGAAAAAAAGGTAAAATTTGGAAAAAAAAAAAAAAAGTCAAAATTTTGGGATAAATGATCAAAATTATGAGATAAACTGTCAAAATATTGAGATAAAAAGGAAAAAATATGAGATGAAAAGTCAAACTTTGGGGAAAAATGAGACATTTTGGTCACAAGAAGTCAAATTTTTGAGATGAAGAGTCAGATATAAAAATTCAGATATAAAAAGCCATTTATCAAATAAAGGGAAGTTGAATTACGGTCCACAGGCTGATTTTGTTTTTACAATTAAAATAATGAACATAAAAACTAAGTGATGGACAGTCAGCTGACCCCTGACATGATCATGTGACTGTGTGAGGAAACAACCAGCCTGGTGAAGGTTTTTTTTTATCCCAAAGTCATGAATGTGGCTGTTTTTCCAGAAAAAAAAAATGCAATCATAAATTTAGACCTGCTGAAAAATCCCTCTTCTTCGCCGTATTTTACATTTGAATATGCAAATGAGTTTGAGCTCTCCATGCATCTTTCAGGAAGCGGTCATCGTGACACTACTCAAGGAAATAACAAATAATTATAAATGATTGCTTAAGCAAAAGGAGGAGGAGGAGGCGGTGCAACTGGCTGGACGTGGTCGCATCACTTCTTTCTGGCGTGTGCGTGTCCGGCGATGACATCAACACTGGCCTGATTTCTAAACAGCTGCTTGAGGAGAGATTTTTAGAGATAGGGAGCAAGTGAAGAGAAGAGAGGATGGACTTTCTTAATACTTAATATTGAAGACACACCAGGGACCCATGTTTGCGTTAGTAACCCATGTAAAAGTGGAAGGTAGAGCGTGCAGAACTTCCCTTAAAAATGAAATGTTCGTTCATAGTCTAGTCCACAGAGCATCTCATTTACCTGCAGGAAGTCAGGTGTACGGCTCTTGAGTTTCTCTCACGTGATACTGCAGGTGTTTGCAGGGCTGTTTGTACCGTTTATGGTGTGTTTACGAAGCTACGACGGTTAGCTATGCTATTAGGTACAGTTGGAGGCAGTGAGCATGTGCAGCAGCTGACACTGAGCCACGGAGGAGGTGAGTTTGGATGCTGTTTGCAAACAAATAAACAGAACCTATCAAAAATCCCTGCATACCCTGCCTTTAAAACTGCACCTGTGTGTGGATGACAGGACTAAACAAATCATAAAAATATATGTGGTTTCACAGATTCCTGACTGGACATGGCCTTAGTCTGACCTGTTCTGATCACCTGATCTGTTCCTCATCATCAGGGTCTTTCACTCTGACTTTCATTTGCGTCTCTGCTCTGAACGTTTCTCCTCCTGTGTTTGTGAATCAAAGTCTCGCACTCGTCTCCGTGCCAGTCTTCCTGCCGACACCTTAACAGGCATGAGACACATTTCCAGTGGGACATCGACCATCTCTGCCTGTCTCAGCGGAGAGCGGCGCTCCGGTGCCAGCACAGTGCCGTCAGCGCAGGGATAAGCTTCCTGGCAGAACATTGACGGGCTTTCAGAGTCTCCTGAGGCTGTTCCAGACCCCAGAGGATCAGCAGGCTCCCAACAAGTGGTCTTCAGGGCAGCGCAGGCTTTCACACTGAGAGGGCTCTGACAAATGAACCTGAAGAGAGTAAGTGACAGGAGCCCACCACCAATTACAAACCGTATCACAGCGCCCTTGAGTCAGCCTGCCGTCTGTTCACGTCTCTTTTTCTTTAATATTACACTGCTAGGGTAAAAATATATCAAGACAAAAACACCTTTTTTTCTGTAAAGGATGGAGGAAGAGGTGCTGCATTAACCACAGTCACATGACACAAACCTCCAACACCAGCCTGCTCTCATCCTGCTGAACCTGTTCTTCTATAATTAATGAGTCCAAAAGCTAAAGACGCTCTCCTTGTACCTGCAGCACTTAAAAAAGTTTCCCTTAAAGAATCCAAATGTCTTTTTATGACTTCTGTTCCACTTCTGGTCCCTCTAACAGCCATATAGGCCATGCCAAATGTGCCCAGAAATAAGCCGGGCCTCCCCACTGTCTCTGAGATTGCCCACCCAGGAGTCTGGCACACGCCACAGCGAGCAGGAGGCCCTCTGGATTACAGTAATACACACTATCTCATAATGGAAAGCTGCCTTGCACATTTCCCTCTCTCCGCCCTCATTGTCCACACTACCAACTGCACAATCAGGATATGAGGCTGTGATTGCACCGCGAGCATCTGTGAGTTTGTCGCTGTGCTGCTCCCCCGCCACAATTTTCTTGGCTGGGCACTGCTTGGCTGCTAACAAGGTAAAAAAAAAAAAAAAAAAACAGGACTAACAGACTCTGTTCCATTTACTGCTCAGAAAAATGTCATGCCATGTTAATAAAGGACTAAAACTGGGTCCTAAAACTGCATCTAAAGGAAAATAAACCTCCATAAACAGTGAGATAAAACCAACCTCCAAAAAAAACCAGACTCAGCTGTAACAAGGTCAAACGTGTCTGCAAAGACATCACACCTTGTGTTATGAAAATAAAAGTCCTGCCATGTAAATAAACTAAAACTAGAAGAAATCAGCTCTGACTGGCTGCAAAGAGATTGAAAATTAAGAAAAGACAGTGCACTGCATAAAATATACAACAAATTAGGAATGTCTTGCAAAGAAGAATACTGTGAAATACCCAATAATCGCGAAGGCATTTATTTGTTTGAATCACTGCACAGACCAGGCGTTATTTTGGGATAAATATTTTTTTAAGCACATGCAAACGCGTAAAGAGGGAAAACATGCAGCGGCAGTGGCAACGTCTTCTTCTTCTTCTTTAAATTTTAAGTAAATTCCCCCAGTGTTTACCTGGAATAGGTGGGTATTTGTCTAAATGTACAGCTACATCCAGGATTATTTTGGCAATTAAATATGTTCCAATCACAGACAGTGAAATATTTCTATAACCTGAAATGTGTCAAAATATCAGCTACAGTTTTTTCAGCAGATGTTTTCTGTTCTACGCCAGAGTTACTCAACCAAAGAGACAAACTGTTCAAAACTACCTTTACAAAAGAAACTATACAAGTGGAGAAAAGAGGAAAAAACAGCAAAGAGTAGCAATAAAACTTAGTTTGAGGTGGTAAAAATCGCCAGAAAGGAACACAAACTGGCATTTTCATTGGGATAAAACCTCAAAATATTTTTAAAAAAGGTCCGAAAGTGGCAAGAAAATATTTGAGGAAACTTAAAATAATTCAGAAAGTTACAAAAAATGGTGGAAAAAGTGACAAAAAACAGTGGAAATGGGTAAAAATGGGCAAAAATTGACAAGAAAATTGGGAGTGAACTTGGAAAATATTTGGAAGGAATAAAGAAAAGGTCCAAATTTTAAAAAAAAAGAAGGTAAAAGTGTTAAAATGTGTAAATCAGTCCCAGTTGTAGTGGTAGTGGGTTGTTGTTGTTGTGCTGTAATTAATGTAACTGTTCATGTTCTACTATGAGTTTGTTTAAAAAATATATATAATATCAGTCAATGATCATGATCAAATCTACTGAAAGGCTCTTTTTTTCTTGCAAAGGTAAATCCGTCTATAACCTCAGTAAGATCCATCAAAATAATCCATAACCACGGCTCATAAACTGCTCGTTGGCTGAGAGAGGCTCTTATTGTGAAGGGTACATGATATATTTCAGACACTGGAGGTCAGAGGTCAGAGGGAAACAATGGCCTAAATCTGTAACCTGAGACACTAACATGGTTAAATAAACAGTCAGAGCTGCCCTGTTTGGACCCGCCACACGCGAAGCAAACTCCGCCACTTTCCCTCTCACCCCGTAATCACCAGGAGCGGTAATTAACGGGGGGGCTGACCTCGGTCAGGGCAGAGCCAAACAAAGTTGAAAGCCATTAAGAGGAGAAGAGGAAACCAGGGACACAAACATGTGACCAGTCCTCCCTCTGTGGCTCACACAGGGGCAGGTGGGCCCAGGAGGAGGGGGGGGGGCAGAGTTTAGACCACCAGGTTACCACAGACTGGATGTAATTACACCACAGAGGTCATTTACAGCGCTAAGTGGCTTCTCTACCCGTCCTACTGGTGAGTGCACGCTAATCAGGCTGCTGCCCCCAACAATGGGCCATGTGTGTCTCTGAGTGGAGTGGGAGGGGCCGAGGATACCTGCAAACCACGGCGCGTCGACACAAAAGCCTATAGAGGAGGGAGAGCGTGAGGGAGAGCGTGAGGGAGGCTGCAGACGCACAGACGGACGGGAAGCTCCGCTAAAGTTGCAGACTGGCACGTCTTCAAACCGGTGTTTAAGCGGGAGGGTCCAGAGGATGACGGCGGATACAGTGACACTCAGGAGGAGCTGCAGCAGGTGCTGTCTCCACCCAGGACAAAGAGGATTTGACCACATTAACAAAACACTGGGATCAAATATCCACTTTATTAAAACTGGTCTGAGCTCTTCACTCTCAGAAAGTCGAGTCACAGCGACGTTAAAGACCGAAACTTCAAAATGTTCAAACTTCTGTATCAAGAAATAAAAGAGTTAAAAATACAAAGGAAGAGGAAGTAAACCAGCAGAAACCACTATCTGCTAGAAAAAAGATGTTTTAGGTGAACAACAGAGAAAACTGAAGGTGATGACTACGCAAAACATGACATTAAAATAAAATCAGCACGGCCGTTGGGAACAAAGCTATGCATCACAAAATCACTACTTTTATCGTTTTAATTCACACACAGAAACATGGAGGTAGTGAGAAGGAACGGTAATTTTTATGCAAAATCAAGAGGTCAAATACTTAGGGAAGCCCTTATAAAACAGTAATTAAATGGAAAAAATGGCTATGTTGAGATTTTTTTGCTCATATTATGTCCAAATTTGAGATAAAAAGTAAAAATTTCAACTTTAAATTTGACTGTTTTGACTTTCAATCTCAATATTAAACTTTTTTTAATCTCAAAATCAAACTTTTTATCTCAGAATATGACTGTCAAATTCTGACTTTTCACCTCAAAATTTAGCTTTCTCTTACATTTTGACTTTTAACCTACAACTTTGACTTTTTTTACTGTCAAATTCCAACATTTTATCTCATAATTTTGACTTTTATCTCACAATTTTACCTTTTTTTTTTTTTTTTTCCAAAAACTGACTCTTTATCTCAAAATATGACTTTAAATCTCAATATTTTGACTGTTCTCTCACAATTATGACCTTTTTTATCTCAAAATCTTGACTTTTTTTTCAGATTTTTGCATTTGAATGTCAAAACTATGACTTAATGTGGGCCAAAAAAAAAAGAATCTCAACAAAGTTAATTTTCTATTTTAATTTGTTAAGTGGTGAAAATGAGCTTCCATAGATTCTGGGCTGAGGAGAAAATTAAGAAGAAAAAAAGTGTTTGACTAGTTTGTCCACTCTCAGCAGAAACACGGCGGCCTCCATACATGAGGAGCAGCTCTGATGTTGATAAAAACAGAATGATTTTAATATTCTGCTGATTATTCACTAATTCAAACATACTCATGAATATTATTCTCCATTTCTAAAACCCCACCCCTTTAAATCCAGCCTGCACCTTCAGAGGACTCATTAAAATGTAAATATGAATTAATGTCACGCTGTTTTTATGGACTCTCGTCCTGAGTGATGGTGTGACTGTTTGACTCTGGCCGTCATTAGCTCTAATGCTCCGTAACAGTAAAAGTATGTGTCCTACTTAGCGCTGCTCTGACCCTGCTACGATAACGCAGAGTTGACTGTGAGCGGAGTTTGGCAGAATGATATATGTGTACATTACTAACAAGCCAATCAGAGCTGCCAACAGAAGCAGTGGAAGCAGAGAGAGCCATTAAAGGCCTGGCTGCAGCTACAAAAACAAAACCTATCCACCTGAGACCACAGAGGGACAGGATGCAGCTACTTATAGCAGCCCAAAACCAACCCACAAGAATAGCAGGAAAAACGACTCGGTGCGGGAGCCGCGGCGAGGCCTTTTGAAGTGAGCCACCTCCAAACTATTCCGATAGGCCACCCCAGCATCTTTGAAGGCGGGTTATCCTCCGCGGCCGCAGCGTGTCCTGTTGTGGACGAATTGTTTCCTGAGTCACTTTGTGTGTGTTTCCCTGCAGAAACTGACACCGTTTTATTGTTCTCCTGGGCCGAACTGACGGGACCGCTCGCTGTTCTGTTGAGGCGGCGAGCCGAGGAGACGGTGGGCACGCCGGCCACAGGTGACGCAGGAGTTCACGTCCTCGAGAATCAGCAGAAGGATGACCCCCTGCCTATCCAAACCATTTCCTCTATCCTCAAGGTTGTGACCCTACAATGCCCTCGCTCCAAGAATGGGCCAACGCCGTAATTAATCAGTCAGCGGGGAGTGATGTCACCGCACAAACGCGGCACAAGAATAGGAGAACGGTGACATATTCTGTTGTTTTTGGTGAGGTGCTGGAGGCTCTGGTCGTAAATATTTCAGATTTATGTGGAGAAGACACGCACCTGCCACTTTGTAGAGAAAACAACAACAAAAACACAAACATCTAAAGTCTGCGAGGAGCGAAATCCTGCGCCACAATTTCAAAGTACAACAACGGATTTCCTGCAGACTGATGACTTCTGTTATCAACAACATTCATGCAAGTGCAACCAAAAACCTGCGTACTGCAAAAAATATCAACTACAGCAACAAATCTGCTCAACTTCCTGTGATGCATCAGACATAATCAACCCAACCTCCATTCAACAAGTGAAAATATTAAAAAAAAAAAAAAAAAAAAGTGTCATACTCTCTTCATGAGGACAGACCGGGAAGAATTGTCTTTTATTGATTTGCATCATGATTACAAATGGAAATTGATTCTGTTTATCAATCTAATTCTTTATCCATTCCCTTATCAATTTCTCCTGTAAATTTTCTGCATACAAAAAGAAGCTTTACAGGTTTACTGTGTCAATATCTTATTGACTTTTTGAGTAAATAAACATGGAGTTAGTCAAGAAATCTGGATATTCCTGGACATAAATAGTTAGAAGTAAAATTCTTTTCATGTGGTCACTGGATTCTGGATCTCTGGACGTAAAATTAACAAAAAAAATTTGTGAGTTGATGACGTCTTCATTGTTACTGTACGTCTTTTTCTCCTAAGTTTACAACTTTTTTTCTTGTAAAATATTGACTCAATTCTCGTAACTTTACTACTTAAGTTGATGACTTTATTCTCGTAAGTGTACGTCTCTCTTCTCATTAGTATACGTCTTTTTCTTGTAAGTTTACAACTTTTTTCTTGTAAGTTGATGATTTAATCCTCTCAAATTTACGAATTTATTCATATAAGTTTATGACTTTATTTGCACAAGTTTACAACTCATAAATTCTCGTAAATTGATGACATTAATCTCGTGAGTTTACATTTTTTTCTTTCTTTTTTGAGGGTGGTCCTGATCCTCTGTTGAATTGATGATTTTTACCCGAAGATGCCAGTTTTTGCATCATTTTTTGAACAACCAACAACCTTGTCTTAAGTTTCTTCAAGGTTATGAACAACAAAATGAACACGCTGAATGAAACCACTGAAGAAAGTTTAACTTACAGAGAATCTGGTCGTCATTTCCACGGCCTCGTGTTTAGCTCCAGAGATTAGACCCATCTGTAAAACAGGACAGAATATAAGTGAACACTTTCTCTTCTTACATTTAAACATCTCATCTCCCAGCAGGAAAATGGGTCTGGAGGTGGATGTTTAACAGAAATGTGTCAGTAAATATGAGTAAAAACCTGAACCTTTGCTGCAGCAGCTGCAGCAGCATCGTTGTGTAACCGAGTGTTATCTGTGTAATCTGAGACGGAGGTACAGTACATGTGCTTCTGATGACCCCCGCAGAGACTGAGAGCTCTTTTTAACACTCGATATCAGGGAATCTAATTGCACTTCCAAAGCGTCGTCTGAGGCTTGTGTCTGTGGAATAAGTGTGCAGCAAACGGTGTCACATCACAGCCCTATCAGACTTATTACAGGCACATTTCAGAGGCTCAGAAATACATCATCGACACTGTGATATGCAATCTGATATCCTGTGAAAGGAGTTAATTTAGTATGTCCTGGATGATCAGAAATAGAAGAATGAGGATTTGTTATTTGTTAAAGAAGAAAAACTGGAATTAAAGAGAGAAAATTACAGTTTTA
>RPOG01004568.1:0-41127 GCA_008086565.1 Thalassoma bifasciatum | reverse complement strand
AAAAAAAAAAAGCATCGGCTTCTCATTACACTCCCTTCATTAAGACAGTCAAAGCCAGTCCTGATGTTAAGAAGCGACTGTCAGTCATATTCACATCTCATTAGCACCCTGTCCATTGTAATGAGTCACTCTGAGAACTGAGTCACAGAAATGAGCTGGAAGTGTTTGAACGGAGAGAAAATGTGGGAAGATTCTGGTTTGAGTAGCCGCCATGGTCTAGGTGATGACAGAAGATGAATCAGTGAGACGTGGGTGAAGGGAGTGGTACGTAGGCTCTAACTATCGTCATCAACGTTTTAAAATGAATGATCTATATACAAACCCACTTTTGAGAATATTCACTTATTTTGAATTTGATGCCTGCAATACATTCCTACAAAGCTGGGACAGGGGCAGCAAAAGACTGGGAAAGTTGCGCAGTGCTGAAATAACACCAGGTGAACAGGTTCAGGAGAAACAGGTGAGTATCTGATTGGTTTACAAGCAAGGATGGCGCCAGGTCCACCACTCGGTAAACAACTATGTAAGAAAATAGTCCAAAAGTGTAAGAACAATCTTCCTCAATGCACAACTGCAGGAATTTATGGATTTCATCATCATCTTCATAATATCAACGAAAGGTTAAGAAAATCTGGAGAAATCTCCACATTTAAGCAGCAAAGCCCAAAGCCAACATTGGAATGGTCGTGACCTTTGACCCCTCAGGTGGTGCTGCATTAAAAACCCATCACATCATTGTGTAAAGACTATTAGCACGTGGGCTCAGGAACACTTCAGAAAACCATAATTAGATAACACAGTTCATCACTACATCTACAAGTGACAGTTCAAACTCTACCATGCAAAGACAAAGCCAGTCATCAACAGACAGAAACACCGCCACCACCGCCTTCTCTGGGCCCGAGCTCATCTGAGATGGACTGAGGCAAAGTGGAAAAGTCTGCTGTGGTCTGACGAGTTCACATTTCAAAGTTTTCGGACATCATGGACGTGGTGTCCTCCGGGCCAAAGAGTAAAAGCACAATGTGGACTGTTCTCAGCATAAAGTTCAAAATGTGTGGCACATTATGAAGCGCAAAACACAACAATGGAGACATTGTGTTGTCCATCATGCAAACGAATTCCAGCTACAAAGCTTCAACAATTAGTGTCCTCAGTTCACAAACGCATACTGTCAAAAGGAAAGGTGATGTAATACAGTGGGTAACATGACCCCGTCCCAGCTTTTTAGAACGTGTTGCAGGCATTGAATTCAAAAGGAGTGACTGATGGCACAATCATTAAAGTTTATCAGTTTGAATAACAAATATTTTTTATTTGTCCTCTATGCAGTTAAATATAGATTAAACAGGATTCGCAAATCACTGTATTCTGTTTTTATTTACATTTTATACAATATCCCATCTCCATTGGTGTTGCAGTTGTATACAAACCTACACATTCACAAGAAACAGGAACAGTGACACTCAGAATAATACATTTTAACACAGAAAGACTCCAGTGACCACAGGGCTGCAACTCTGTATACGATACAATGACTTTGTCACTTGGACCCAAGGCCCTGAACAAAATGATTCAAATAAGCTGGAAAAGTGTATGCAAATTCAAAGCCATGACCTTTAATCCATTGTTTTCTTCTTCTGGCGTTCTAATAAACTTTCTGTGACTGAATACTAAATATGCCTCTGCCAGCATCAGTGTTTGTACGCCTCTCCTCAAGTAAAGTGCCGACACATTCACTGCGGTTCTAAAAACTGCTTCAAGCTCACAGAGATGTGCTTTTGCTTTGTGCTTCTGGGACGGAGCTACAACTTTCTCTCTGTTTGTTTTTATCAGCCAACCCCTTTCAACGTTCATTTTTCTTCCCTGTGCATAAGTCAGACCAAACATCGGTGGGGAGGGGGGAGAGTATGATGGAAGTGCCTGTACCAGAAACACCTCCAAGCATTTCTCCCACCGGCTCATGCGATACTGCAGCATAATTGCAGAAAGCAGGTGAGGAGAGCACATACGGCTAGAAAAGCAATTATCACCTGGAAAGCTACCTTTCTGCTCACAGTCCAGTGTTAGTAATCAACTAGCACACATCCTGAGGTGGAAAAGAAACACACGCCGCACTGGATGCTGAATAATAAACATGAACAAAAGAAATCCTCTGGGTCATGTTTAGGTCTAATAGAAGCCGGCGGAGAGAGCTCGGCTTTGCAGCGAGTAAGGTAACAGCCCTTACTGTGGAGATGAAAACAACACATCATAATAGGGCCTAATGCTTACAGAGCTAGTCACTTGTCAAATAGGATGCAGTCAGCCTTGGAAATAATGCTGTTACAGTAACTAACACACATCCACTCAATCTCACTGTCATGCACTACAATGCAGCAAAAATACACAAAACAGCAGAACTAGAGGACGGAGAATCCAAAGACTTCATCATCCCAATGAGGGGTGCAAAAGTAGCTTCAAATTTCACAACTTTTTTAGCCTGAAACTCTAACATTACTAACTCAGAATAGACTTCTCATGATTAAATGAAGTGTTTCAGGGCTGTGGTGACATTCAAATGTAAAAATCAAGGGCACAGAGCTCAGATTTGCCCTCAATTTATGTAGTTTGTTAGTTTCATTTTTAGTGTGAAACAAAAACATGCTTGAGTACTTCTTTTTGTATCACACGCAAATGATTTTTTTTTTTTTTAATGCACCTCTCACACCCCTTTTTTTCCACCAGTTCTCCAGTTGTGGTTGTACTAGTGTGTGTTTGGCTCTAATCCTGTCCTTCATCAGAATCGGTTTGATTTTTCATCAGCAAGGAGCCAAGATGGAGCCACATCATGGGGTCACGGGGCGTCTCTGGCATCTTTTGTTTTGGTTCTCTTGGCTCTGTCATCTATAAAGAGTGTGTTTGTCAGCACGAATGTGTACCAAGCGGCAATCTCCGGTCTGAAAAAATGATACAACACGGAAGTGCTAAAAAGCTGCTGTTCCTCCAGTGACCGCTTGAGGCTGGCTCCAGAAGCACCAGAAGTCCTGCACAAGCAGACGGGAAAAAGGCCGTTTACAGAGCCGAAATCTGCATATTTGAAGCCTGGTACAAACTCTGTCTCCCGTCTGTATCGCTAATTTCACTTACGGCACACACTGTGAGGGGGGTGAATTTTTTTCTAACTCGGCCATTTGGAAGATATTAAGATCGAGAGCTCGCCCAATCAGAGCCACAGCTCAGATCACGTGACTGACGGGCGCCCAATAGCGGTGAGTTTGGGCACTCGTCACTCGTCCCATTTCCAATATGGCTGCGCCCGCCATTTAGCCTCAAAACGGAGCTGCAGTAACAGACGGGTGACGTCACGGAGACTACGTCCATGTTTTATACAGTCTATGATGTGTTGTGTTTGTGTGTCTGTGATCAAAGGGGCAGAACTTTGCAATCTGACATTCTTAAGGCTTTAATTTTAGGTACCTGAATTCAAGACTTTTTAAGGAATTAGGATGCTGAAATAAATCATTTCTGCTGCGACAAAGCAACACTTTATTGTGGATGGTGGTAAATTCAGGCACTGCAACACTGAGTGCCCCATGTGCACACTCATCTTTCATTTAAGATGTAAAAGAAAACACAAAAGCTCAAAGAAGCAGCAGCAGCTCACCAAACTAACCCAAGTCAACATGAAAATCAGTTTTCATTTTGAAAAACAGGTCATTGATTCATTAAAAATGAATTAAAAAAACTAAACATCGCTGAGTCTGAGGTAATGGTTGTCTTAATTCTCTGCTTTGCAAGAATTCAAAGTGCTGAACTTCATATTCACTGTACTCCAAATCTGCTCGTCCAACTCTGAATTATTCTTCTCTTCAGAATGTCAAAGTCACTGCTGTGGAAAACAACCCATGCAGCCAAACAAACAATACTTAATCACTCCTGACAGGAGACTGAAGATGGCTGACAGCTGCATAATTATTCACCTGATTAATACATTTTTCAGATTATAGCAGACTTGTCACTTTGGGTGAGTGATTTCAGACGCCTCTACTTTTCTTTGAATGATGCTGTGAGTTAAAAGGGATGACAAGAAGTGATGGAGTAGAGTTGAAATAAACAAAAGTAATATCTCCTCCCAGGTAAGCATGAGAATAAGCAAACTTATGACATCTAGAGTCACACCTGGATTTGAAGATTATCTATCAGCAGCCACTCACAACCAAGATTATTTCACAATTTAATCTGACATGCTCTGAAACTCTACCTGAGCAATAAATGTGATGCAATAAGTGACTGTCTCTCTTGTTTCATCATCTGAGGTCTTTGCCATTATGGGCTGCGCTGTCCGTTTTATAGGAACCATTTGAATTTGAATTACTTCCCAGCAGCAATCAGGAAACCAAAGCGCACGCCAGAGTTACAGAAGGAGAAAAGAATTTGTCATGGAGCACAACATGGCATATTTTGAAGAATGCTGTTTGGTTTGAACTCAGTGAGTGTACTCACATTGATCGATGTTGCCGCCGTCTGCTTTCCCCTTCTCCTGCAAACACAGAGCAAACACAAAAGTGGTTATTACAGGCTTGGAAGAGTGAGACAAAAACAACCCGTTTCTGTAGTTTTTTTGTTTTTTTTTTCCACACGCCATCCATTACTTTGCCTTTTCCTCTTTTCTGGGTTCAGAGAAACATGGCGACAAAAAAGAAAAACCACAAAGGTGAGCAGAGAGAGACGGAAAAATGACAGAAAAGAGACTAAAGAAAGCGAGAAGTGTGGTTGAGTGACAGCACGGTAACAAGGAGACCTTTACAAAGACAAATCCCTGAATCAATTCGATCACCCTAATTGATAAACAAACAGGCTTGGGTGGCAGGTGTCACCATGTTGTCAACAACGACTGATATCACAGGGATAAATACTTATTTGATTGTCAGCCCAAACAGCAGGTAAGATGTCAGGATTTCAAATCAATCTCAATACATTTCACTCTCAGTTATGGCTTGATTAAGGCTTTGGTTGTGTTTGGATTGAGGCAAAACTTCAGAGGAGAGGCCACAGCGGGGTGCACGGCTGCCCGGTCTGCGGTTTTCCAGAAAAATTAGACTACTTTTGAAGTGATGCTGCCAATTGAATAAAAACAGACGTCGACTCCATCTGGACGTATAGTGTACTTATTACACGTAATTATGTTTGGGTGTAAGCTAATTTAGACCTAGGTCGAGTACGTCTTGAATTCGCGTGTTTGGACCCCTTATGACAGTCACTGTATTTATGTAGTTTTCCGTTTGTGATGGTGACGGAGGTAGAACATCTTTACTAAATTAAGTATTGATTATGACTGTACTCTCTCATTCTACACCTGGTTTGTTTACACAGACATAAAAAAGCCTGTTTGGCAAAGACAGAGATTGGAAAAACAAACATCCTATTCAGGTAATATTTAAGCCCAATAAGCTCCGGACATGAAAATCTGTGTTTTGCTTTTTCACTCTAAGGCTTAAAAAGTTATCTCCTCCCCACTGCAATACAGTGCACAAACATTTTGAAGGGCAGAGGCAAAAAACAAAGCATGTCCAGCATGTGCTTTGGCTCCCAAGAGGGCACTGTAGTGTATTTAAACCAGTCAAAGGGGCAGATTGGTGTGTTTTTCAAACCAAGAGGGCACTAAAGCACATGTTTAGGCTCCTGGAAAGGAACTAATTTCATGTAAGTTTGTTAACAAGAAGGCACTGTCATGTGTTTCTGCTCCAAAGAGGGCAAGTTAGTATATTTTGGCTCCCAAGTAGGCACTTTAGTGTGTGTTCCAGCTCCCAAGAGGGCACTGTAGCGTAAGTATGGCAACAATAGGGCACTTCAGCACATTTGGTTCCCAATAGAACAGTTTGGCATGTGTTTTGGCAACCAATAAGACAGGCACTTAAACAAATTTTGGCTCCCAAGATGCCACCTCATTATGTCTTTTGGCCCCTAGGAGGACAGTTTATTACATCAACCAGCCAAAGGGAAACATTGTTGTTGATTCCAAAGTGTTTTGGGAACCTTGAGGGTATTTGTGCATGTGCTTTGGCCCCTGATTGGGCACTGCAGCATATTTTAGCTCTCAGTAGGGCAGTTTGTAATACTTTCACCAGCTAATAGGGCAGATTGGTGTGGTTTGCAAACCAGAGGGGCACTTAAAAGGAACCCCGACTATAAGGACTAATAGTCATGAATCTGCTTAAATGTTTGTCTCAAACTAGAATTTGTTGTTAAAAGACATAACAAATTGGTTTTTCTTTAAAAAAAATACAGTTTATAGAAACACAGTTTCTATCCTTCGGGCGCAGCCATTGTTTTACTGCTGCAATGCATTCTGGGTTGATGACATAGATTGGTTGCTTGGTGCCGAGCATCTGGATTTGGCCGTTAACTCACTACTAGTCGCCGCAAGTCACTAGGTTTGAGGAGGGAAAAAAACATAATAATGCCACATGTGGCTGCTTTTAGGTGCACTTTTCAGTCCAAAGGAAACAAGGAGACTGATGTTAGTCTGCACAGCTTCCCAAAAGACAAGAAAAGAAGGAAGTTGTGGGAAATGGCTTGTTGGCGTAAACAACTTCCCATGGAGCCGCGGCTATGTTCTGGCCACTTCTCCCCAGAAGCATTTGCTGCATTTAGCCGGCCCATGCTGATGAAAGAGCTGACAGGTGTGGGTCATTATAAACGGAGACTAAAGCCAAATGCTGTGCCGACTATTTTCCAACACAAACCCACAAAACTTCCTCGGGAAACCACTGAAGTCCGCTCCAGGACTTATATGATCCTGTATGAGATCCAGCCCGGTGCAACCATATGACATCACTACCCAGACGTTATTGCGGCGTAAACAACAATGGCGGCCTACAGGTGAAAATATTTTTCAAATTTTAAACAAACTAAGATATTTTGAGAGATTTTATTATGGTTCTTATGTAGCTGGTAAAAACACTGATCATTTAGGAAAATGATGTTCTGGTAGCCAGGGTTCCTTTTAAGCTCGTTTTGGCTCCCAAGAAAGGACACGTTCATCTCAAAGGAGTGAGTTTTCTAACAAAGGGAGAACTTTGTACACACTACTGCTGCAGAACAAAGCAAAGAGCTGACATCATCTCAGCTGTAAGAAGAGGATGACAGAAGAGAGGATGGATGAGGCCATAAGGCTGCTATTTGTTTATTGTTGAAGCTCTCAGATTTCCAAATAATAGAGTCAGAGGCTTTAGGCAAATATTAATTAGTCAAACAGAATAGTGTACAAACGCTTGCCAAAGAAGAGATAAGGCCTGCTATTAATTAGAATGCATATTAAACAAAAGAAGCTAGGGTTATTGAAAATAAGTTTATAGCAGACAAGTCTATGAATGTTGTTGGGGTTTTTTTTTTTCAAGAAGTTGAGGACTTACTATTAGTTTTCTCACTGTTGTCTTCAGGAGTTGAATGAGTTGTGCCATTTTTGTCTGCCATAAATCAAGATCATCATCTAATCAGCGTTTGTTCTGCAGCTTTTAGAAAGCAGAGATTGTGACAAACAGAAGTAACGAAACCCCACAGTTGCATCTCATAACTGGTAGAAGGAACTCACCACAACTCAAGGGCAGAAGGTTTTATATGTGTTATTACTTTTGGTGGAAGTAAAACCGACCTGTTTGTGGGTGTGTGCTTCTAAGCGACTGATCACTCGCTCTTATTATAGCATCAGCCGTGTGGCTCTGCATAAATGTATCTAAACTTGAGATGTAATTTAATGTATGGAAGCAAAACATGGGATTGAAAACATGTTTTAAAATAGAACAGTGAAGAGCTTTCAGCAGAAGAAGGAGAAGCCAATATGTGGCAGCATTTGAAGTGTTATCACGCTCTGCATTCTCGTCCCTCTGCGTGGATGTCGCCAGTAATGAGGCTCAGTGATAAAACACGTGTGTGTCTGCGAGGCCCTCTCAGCCTCCCAGGAGAATGAAAGCTTCACGAAACACAGCAGTTTTAGTGCCTCCTGTNCTTTCTGCCATCTGTCCATCTTAATTACAGACGTGCTTCCTCATGATGGCAGGATAAAATTGAGTGTGCTCATCAGCACCGCCTTCCATCATCTCGAGTGCTGCTGTTTGATCAATTGATTAGAGAATCAAACCAAGCATGGAGGTGAAAGAGGGGCCATGTGTTACTTCTAAAAATACTGTCCTCTCCTATCCATGACTCTCTCCGGTCATCTTCTGTCACTTTTCTTTTTTCCTTATGACTCAGCTCTGAAAACTCTCAGAGGAGACAAGTTCTATGATAAATAAGGCAACGACTTTATCACTTCATAAGGTTCGTTTTCTTCACATACGATGTAACACTTGCTGTGGTTCACGCTGTGGGCAGTTTCAAAAAATAAGCTCCAACACCTTGAAACTATCCACCCTCCAACAGTGGCATGCACAGAAATAAAAGGGACTCAAAGTGTGCATTTTGGCTCCAAAGGGGAACTCTAGCATCAGTCTTATCCTCCAAAAGGGCAACTCAGCATGGGTTTAACTCCTGAGAGGGTACTTTTGTGTCTTTTAGTTCCCAATAGGGCATTTTAACACATGTTTTGGCTACCAAGAGGGTACTTTAGCATCTGTCTGGCTCCTAATAAGGCTCTTCAGCATGTTTTGGCTCCCGAGAGGACAATACTGGGGTGTTTTGGCCCCCAAATGGGCAATTTAGCACATGTCTTTGCATCTAAGAGGACACTTCAGCCTGAGAGGGCACCGTAGCATTTTTTTGGACTCAGAAAAGGGCACTTAAGTATTTGTTTTGGGTCCCGGGAAGGCACTTTAGCATAGGTTTGGCAACAAGAAGGCACTTTGGCACTTTGAGAGTGGAATACTAGCATATTTAGGTTCCCAAATTGATATTTAAGCACATTTTAGCTTCTAACAAGGCACTTTAGCCTAAAAGGTAGGGCTGAACGATTTTGGAAAAAGATCTAATTGCGATTTTTCTGACAGATACAGCGATTTCAATTGGGTTCACGATTTTCTTTAAATCATGCTTTCGTGAAGTTTTCACAATGTACAGTAACATTTACAAACTTGACAGAAAATTACATAAAACCATTCAAACATCAAAAGCTACTACTCTAACGTGAGGATGAAAATGAAAACTGTAGGAAAGAATTGTTTCAAACTTTTAAATCAAAGGTCAATATTTTAATATAAAAAGTGAAAAATTTTGAGAAATAAAGACAAAATTCTGAGACAAAAAGTCAAGATTTTGAGATGAAACTTCTTAAGTTTAAGAAATCAGTTGAAGATTATGTAGAAAAAGTCCAAACTTTCTCATTTAAGGTCAAAATTTTCAGATGACAAAAGTCTACATTTTGAAATAAAGACAGTTTTGGAAATAAAAAGTTGAAATTTTGATATAGAAAGTCAAAATTCTAAGATTTAAGTCAAAATTATGAGAAATAAATACAGATCACGTAAACAGCATTGAAACTGACCAACAACCAATTGCCAGTGACTTAACAAAATTATTTCAGCCTGAAATACTCATCTTTACTAATTGGTCCCTAAATCAATCATGTTTTGATAATTGTATGCCTGAAATACTGGATATATATCATGTAAGCGGCAGCAGTCACTTGTAACTGGGGATGGGAGCTTCAATAAGTGGCAACAGGCAAACACATGCTCAAACATGACAAACCCCTGAATGCTCGGTGGTGTTAAGATCTGGTTGATGACATCTTGTGGTGCAAGTTCTGCCAACATTACCCATATTAGCCATATTCTGCAAACCAATTTATGATTCTCTCTGATTCTGTGTTTAGCTGTGATAAACAAGTTGTGCTCAATTCTCCTGTTGGCATTTCACAACTTGCAAACAAATGCAGATACTCTGGCGTATCCCTGCTGGTTATTTGGCTATATGTTGTGAAGTAATAGCAACCCAATCATTCAGTAAGAACTAGTAAACCAGGGTATTTTACCACTTTAATCGCCTGATAGATAGTTAAAACAAAAACATTTTGTTGGCAGTGCAGTGATACAGCAGTCAATGTGTTCTTATTGGTTTTCACAGCAGAGAAAGAGTTTAACTGCATAAATGCAATCAGATTGTTAAAGCTTCTCGAACACTCGCACAAACAAATGTCTGAGTGCTTTAAACCCCCATCTTGGTTGCCATTTAAACACCCAGACAAAAGGAGAATCTGACATTGAAGCTGCAGAGACTGACATTTCATGGGAATGTAATTTAAACAGAAAGGCAATTCAAGCCAAGCTGTGACTGCTACTAAGTCAGCTTGATTATGCTCTTTCCTAACTCTTCATTCAAGGACCCACATGTTTATATCTGCCCACTTACTCTGCCCCCATCTCTCTCTGAATCAAAAACAAAATGCTCCGTCTTAAGTGTTTGAATTCCTGTGAAGCTTTGGTTATCGTCTTCTGTGGAGCATATCGACGTTTTTGACCCTTTGTGAAGATACAGCAAGATTAGGACAAAGAGGAAGCCAGAGGAGGGACAGGAGGGGGATCTGAATCTATCAGTGTCTTTGTTTTCACAGGAGTTCATCTATCCACATTCAATAGTTATTCCCTGCTGTCTGTTGCATAGAGAAAAGGGACCTGTCTTATGTAACAGTCATTCATCAGTGCACCAACAAGCTACTTAATGAGCTAAATGAAAAGGAGCCAGAAGGGAAGAAAAAAAAAGAACTGGCTATGTACCTACTGTAAGTAGTAATACCTTCACAAGGCAGATGAGACTAAAAATAGAATGAAAGTCTTACAAATTCAAGCTTTTATCTCCGCATCATTAGCTGGAGTAGCTTCATGTTTTCAGTAGTGCTCACGGCTGGCACAATCTGTCCTCTGAATATTTTCATTTATTCGAGATTCAAGATTCAAGACTAGAGACGTAGTTTATAAACAACATATTGACTAAATTTAGAAAGAGACTAATAAGGCACTTCACAAAGAAATATTTTCATCTCTAAATCCCCCAGAGAAACATAAAGATTTCTGATTTGCTCACTACATTTGAAAAGATGCTGATTTTGGATTATAGAAAGACTTTTTCCCCACTGTTTCTGAGCTTTTCTAATAGTATTTTCATCTTTTCAACGTCCAGTTTACACCAAACATTTCACAAAATTTCACCCGGAACACACACACATTAAAAAAAAATAAAAACAAGTGAAGAAAATCTACATTCAGAGACTGAAAATACTTTAGTTTGCATACTGGGCCTGTAGTTGGCGATATAACTGTAGGGATCATCTGGTGTATGTATTAAATGCTTCTTCACTGATTGCAGAAGTGGAGTAACAGATACACATTGTGTTGAAAGGCGGTCAGCAGATCCAGCAGCACAAGCACAACCCTGTGGTCTGCCATGATTACTGTTGTTGTCCTGGGTGGCAATTTGAGTAACAACAATGAGAGTGTAATGCACACGGATAGGTAGCCTAGGTGTTTCAGAAAAATTCCACTCTGGGGCTGTTTTCAGAAGTTTCTGTGAAAGATCCGTTTACAGAAAGCCAGTAGATGTACATGGCAAACCATCCTCAATACTAAAAAAAAAAAAAAAAAACTGTGGGAGGAGTTTCTTCAAATATGTAACCTATGAATACACTGCAATCATAATTTTTTCTCCATGACTAAATATTATGGCTAAGTCCATTCATGTTCCTCTCAAGCTGAAGGCACAAAATCTGGGGTTGCCACTGGGTTCCCAATAGGCTCCTTGCTGACACTGGTTGTCTGGCTTAAGTCCCTAATTAAAGACAAGTGGGCCAAGGGTTGACCCCTGTGGAACTCCAGAGGTAACTTCGCTTTCAGTTGATTTAAAGTTTGAGGTTGCCACATAACTTCATCCTTTTAGGTGTGAAGTAACCATAGACTGTATAATGAGTGGACGTAACGACGTTAGGCTCAAACTGAAGCCTCCAGCAGATGCCCCGCCCCCTGGTGTCTGGCTGCAGTAAAGGTCATAAGCCCCGCCCCCTGGTGTCTGGCTGCAGTAAAGGTCATAAGCCCCGCCCCCTGGTGTCTGGCTGCAGTATAGGTCATAAGCCCCGCCCCCTGGTGTCTGGCTGCAGTATAGGTCATAAGCCCCGCCCTCCCCATGTATTCCAGATATGAGCCGGGAAAACTTTAAAAAATTACGATACCTCGTAGAAACGTTTTTCTCATCCTTACTCTAAGGTAGTATGATGATGTCATCTGGCTGCATGGTGTTCGGGTGTTTTTTTTTCTGAGAAGTTAGTTTCTCATTAGTTATTGGACGTTAAAAACCGCGATATAAGTTTCGTTTTACGATAGTTGACAGCTGCCGTTGGTGAGTAGTTTTTATCGGGGATATAAGAAACTTCAGGAAAGAGCCAAAAGGAGACTAAACCTTCTGAAGAAGAAGAAATAAATATTTTTATTTCTCTTTTTTACTTGGCTCCACCGGAAATTCTCTACTGCGCAGACTCTGACTGCACAATGGCGGCTAGAGAAACGGGGTTTTTTGGCTTCAAAAACGTAGAACGGTGACAGGTGGAAGCACGCTGTCCATTCTATATACAGTCAATGGAAGTAACCAGCAGAAACACTCAGTCTCTTAGGCCTCATCCACACGAAGTCAAAACGCTCAACAGTTTCCAAAACGATCGTCACAAAGATGAAGGCGTCTCAGAAAATGTGTGCGTCTATATGAATGCACTCGATACGCATGAAGACGCTGTAAAACACTTGCCAGACCTCTAGGGGCGCTGTAACGATATGAGGGAAACAGGCAGAAACAGAAGAAAAAACAGTGGACATGAACACTTTTGGCTAAAGTTGTGCCGTACTGTGTCCTCTATGATTGTTTGTTCAACTCTGTGGTGGTTGAGAAGAAGGAGATTTTGCTGCTAAAGGAATAGCAGGGTCACCAGCTTCATCAACACATACGCTACATAGTAGGCCGCCATTGTTGTTGTTGTTGTTGTTGCCATAGTGACGCTTGTGGCGCATGCATATTAATGACGATGTGAAAATATGACGTCAGCGTATCTGAAAAGTTGTGGAGAGCCAGTTTACACGGAGCCGCTTATACACCATTTCTAAATCTTCCCACTTTGGAACCTGGTTTCAGAAATGATCGTTTACAGACCCACAAAACGCCGTCTTCGTATGGATGATACACAGATTCAGCAAAAAACGTATGCGTTGTCTTCGTGTGGATGGGGCCTTAATCAAAATTTCATTGTCAGCAGTGTCAAAGACGACTGCAAGATGAACTGGATTTTAACTGTTGTTTATTAACACTCAGCGTTTATTTTAAGGTCATTCATAACTTTCAATAGTTTGCATTACTTAAAAACTTCCATACCTCTTGGCCCCTGACTGCTGCCACTAACAGCATTAACGTCTATTCTTCCAGAAAGCAAGAGGGAAATTATACCAGAGGTTTGTGCATAACACACAAGCTACTGCCACATTCTTAAAGGAGAAGAATACACTTTCCCTCATTACATCGGTAACCATAGCATATGTGAGTTCAAATTCTCAGAAGGTATCTCACAAGGGGTGAACTAACCCTCGAGCAGTTCAACAGAGGAGGGAAAAATAAAGCTTTATAGGATACACTGGTAATGAAAATGTAAATGCAGCGGGGGCTTGCCCTGCTACTGAAAAAATCAAAACACAGGAGAGCAGCCTGCTCTCGTATTCATTCTCTTTGTTGGTGTTCCTCCGGTTTTTCTATATTCATTCTGTCTCAACCTCATTTCCTTGTATCTAGTTAAAAATAAACCACTCCACTCCTCTTCCTGTAAAAGAACACATTCCACTCTGCTCTTCCATTGCACCGGGTTTTGGTAAGATTTGTTTGTTTTACGACAGCTTGCACTCTACAGATTATCTAACTATTGCATAAAATTTCAAAGTTCCATGATAACAAACAAGTTGTTATTATTCTACTGATGGAAAACCAAGCCGATAATTAATTTTGACTTTATTCTTGTAGTAATATGATTTATTTCGACTGTATTCCTATAGTAATAAATTAATTTCGACTTAATTCTTGTAGTAAAATAATGAATTTTGACTTTATTCTTGTAGTAAAATGATTAATTTTGACTTTATTCCTTTAGTACAAAATTAATTTTGACTTTATTCTTGTAGTAAAATAATTAATTTTGACTTTATTCTCATAGTTAAATAATTAATTTTGACTTTATTCTCGTAGTAAAATAATTAATTTCGACTTTATTCTTGTAGTAAAATAATTAATTTTGACTTTATTCTCGTAATGAAATAATTAATCTCGACTTTCTTCCTATAGTAAAAAATTGATTTCGACTTTATTCTTGTAGTAAAATAATTAATTTCCACTTTATTCTCGTAGTAAAATAATTAATTTTGATTTTATTCTCGTAGTTAAATAATTAATTTTGACTTTATTCTCATACTACAGTAATTAATTTTGACTTTATTCTCGTAGTAAAATAATTAATTTTGACTTTATTCTTGTAGTAAAATAATTCATTTTGACTTTATTCTCGTAATGAAATAATTAATCTCGACTTTATTCCTATAGTAAAAAGTTGATTTCGACTTTATTCTTGTAGTAAAATAATTAATTTCCACTTTATTCTCGTAGTGAAATAATTAATCTCGACTTTATTCCTATAGTAAAAAATAATAATCTTGACTTTATTCTCGTGGTAAAGTAATTAATTTTGACTTTACTCTTGTAGTAAAATAATTAATTTCGACTGTAATCTCGTAGTGAAATAATTAATTTCCACTTTAATCTCGAAGTAAAATATGAAGCAAAAAAAAAAAAAGTGGCCCTAGAACTCCATCGTACAAAACACTACGTCACAAATCTCAGGGTTAATAACAGTGAAGTCATATGATTAAACAAGATCAAGTGTGTGGCCATGCTCTTATGTGGAACCAAACATTGACTGCACAAGATGTAAAGAATCAATGAGGCTTAAAAAGTTTTGCCATCAGTTTCTAAGAACAACACACATGAATATTTAAAACCCTAAGAATAAGAAAATGGTCATATATAGGTATGACGTCAGCCAGAAAAGTCATTTAAAAAGTCCTTACTGTACTTGGGAGGGCGATAAACCACAACCCCCCCTCCTCAACTCTTCGCTGGTGAAGGAGGATGACGGTACAAGTTCAGTGGAAAAGCTGGACTCACCAAAATTCATCCACGTCTCAGCCACACAGAGAAAATCCTCGCGAGGTGAAAAAAAATCCATTATGATAGATCCAGAAGTAACGTGGACAGGACTCGAATAATCAGCCGGGACCAACAAAGTGAGACTGTTATGGCTGGGAGACATCATCACCGCGGCAGGTGTGTGAAAGGGGCGGGGCTTGTGCACGGATGATCCGGAGAAAGTGGAGATTGAAGTGGGTGCTGTCGATTGATTGCGCTGTGGATATAATAGAGGATATTCCCTTAAAGTATTTTGCTACCGAGCGTGTAGGGATGGATTCCACTGGCGTTAAAAAGTGGTGCCCGGTTCCAGGTTTAGAGACGCGCGTGTGTGCTGGTGCCAGGTGTGGAGGGCGAGGATCCACGATCAAAGGTTGGGATTGGAGCAGAAATAAAAACGGACTTTCCACTGTCCTTCAAAACTTTAGAAAGGGGGTTAAAATCCTTTTTGGTGCTCTATGACTGTATAATCAGTGGACGTAATGGCTCAAACTGAAGCTTCTAACAGATGCCCCGCCCCCTGGTGGCCGGCTGCAGTATAGGTCAAAACCTCCGTCACCATTGTTTTCCAGATGAGCCACGCTGTCCATCTCTATATACAGTCTGTGGTTCGTGCCTACATGTACAATGAGTGTAGAAAATCCTCAGTCTTGGCTCTCGCTGGATTGAAAAATACAGCCCCACCCACACTCCCTATTTCCTGGTGGGTGTGACAAGGAGGCTATAAAACCAGCCTCATCACCTACAGTCTCCCTTTGTTTGCATCAGGACATGGACCACATGGCAGAGAAAGCCAAAGACCAAATGTTTGACTGATTAAATGTTAAGTGAGTTACTTTTGTTACATTATTCCCTCATAATTTCTCCTTTGTCATCATTTCAGTGAAATATCAACGTGCTTATTGATTTAGTTTGCCTTTATTGCCTTAGTTAAACATTTGATTTGTGTTCTGGGGAGATTGTCTAGTTTAATAAACCTTTATTGTTAACTCCTTTTGCCAGAAAATCAGATCAACTTTGGGAAAATAAAACCTCTAAAATTGGATCCTGACTGTGCTCCTCTGTCCTCACCGACTCCCCATTGATTTAACACCTCCTCCTACCAGCCAACACCCTCATAACCTCACAAGAAAACTCCTCAATATTTTTCAATGAGCCTCTTAATTAATAGAGGATGCCAGTGAGGGCAGAGGAGTTTTTCCAGGACAATGAGGGCAGTGGCACCGGGGAAACCGACCATGGTGGCGTTCCAGAAACAGACATTCCTGGTGATGGAGTCTCCCATTATAAGAGTTGTTGGGGGGAAATGGGTGAGCTGAGTCTGCCCGTTGTGAGGCTGGAAGCTCGGGCAGTGAGGACTGGACAGAGGAAGCCGCCGGACACAGCTCCGTTGGTGGAAGCCTGATGGTGGCATTTTCTTACGGGTTGATCTGGTGGTGGAGAGACAAGCTGCCTACCCAACGATTACTCCGGGTGGCAGAAAGGGGATCCAAGATGGTGATTGGGGCTTCCTGGACTGCACAGCTGTAGAGGACACCCCAAACCCAACTGTAGGTTCTTCTGACAGCACATTAGAGCGGTTGCTCAGGTTTAAATGCTGTGGTGGTGCTGCCAGCCCTACTGCCAAGCCACCAATCACCTAACAGTCACCTGACAGGGCTGGTGTGGCGTCAAGGTCCACATTCGGGGGCTGAGGAGCTCCTACTCCAGCACTGTTGGAGGCCAGAACACTGTCACGAAGCTCATCCATGGAGCAGAGTTCAACAACCCCATCTGTCAGAACATCCAGAAGAGCCTCTGCAGGGCTGGTGTTTGAAGACGCCTAACAGGGGAGAGTGGTGGCTGAGGCAGAGACCAACTATGAGAACGGCAAGAAGGATGACAAGGCCGCAGGAGCACCCAGGGCAGAGTATTGGAAATGGAATTAATGCTTCACCTGCTCTAAAGACATGGAAATGCAGCTTTCGATTGAGTGATCTTTACTACGGGGATCTGTCTTGAGGCGTTGGATCTCATCCTTTAAATGTGAGTACTATTTGCATTCCACACACACAGACATGGCTTTGCTTCAAATGCTAGAGCAATGGGATGTGGCGCCACGACACAACAGTAACTTCCGGCTTGACTGGTCTGTTCTTGGAGGCCAAAAACAGTTGAGTGGAGTCTCTACACCAGGGGGCTAACATGCTCCATATGTGTATAATCACCATCAGGGACAATACTGAACCCAACCCAACAAGAACTCAGAGCAAATTTTCCTTAGAATCTTAAAGATAGCATATTTTTTATTTTGCCAATTTAACCCTTTGTTGCCTGCCTTTAGCTTGTGATAGATGTGAACACACCCAGCCACAAAATTCAGTAAGTGTAGCGCTCTAATAGGTGCTCCATAGTGCTCCTCTAGATGAGAAAAACACAACCCCTACTGCTACTTTGTGCTACAAGTCTGACATTATTTGAGCATGACTATCATGCCAGGATCTCCAAAAATTATCAACGACACCATGACATTCAGAGGCCATTTTAGTCAAAGAAAGAAGAACTGGCTCTATTTGTTGATTACCGAATGCTTTAAGTTTGCAGCTTGCATTATTATGTGGTTAAACTGATCAATATGTTTTCACCCTGAGATCACCTTTAACTTCTAATGCCAGTTCTCGGCTGTTTGTGTTCTTTTCTTGCCATATTGTCAGAAGGGGGAAGCCTGGGAATTTATTTTTTGGCCCCTCTGGGTTCAAAGGACTGCCAACTTGGCAAAGCCCACGATGAGTCACACTCTGAGCAGACCAGGGGGTGTGAATGCTTCATTTGACAGAGAATTAGGACGACTGCAGGGCTGTGTTGGAGGTGTTTGTCTGTTTTTTTTTTATTTCGCGTATGTCTTTTGACAGCGTGGCAGAGCTTTATGTTTTTTTGTTATGCGGAGAACATTTGGTAAAGGGTTCATTGTCATGGGCGAGTGCTGGTTTTTTGCTCTCAGAGGTAGCCTTTCATTCCATTCAGCTTGTGAATCTCTTTTGTGCTGTTTTGATAGATGTTGCCAGGATCTTTCATGTCCCCTCATTCAGAGAACAGGAAAATATGTCGCAGCATTGGTCTAAAAGTGTTGTGAATCGATGAAATAAGTGAACTGATTTGTTTGTGGAGTCTCTCTGAAAGTCAAATAAAAATAGGAATGAAGAAATGCACAGAATAAACCTTAGACACATTATACTGAATCAATTGCTTCAATTTATTCTCTATTGTAGCAACTTTTTTCAATCTTAAGTAAAGCAAATTGTAAGCTCTATGTGTAAAAATCACCCTTTTCAGTGCGTAAACACACCATATGTAATAAGATTTTAAGAAGGAGCGTTGCTCTGGGAGAAACAGTCGTAGGATTTCATAACTGTTATTATTCCATTAATTATTGGTAAGCCTTAAATTACCTTTGAATCATTTCAATTCCAAACCTATAGCTCTGAACCATACTTAAGAGATCTCAGTGTATTTAGACAAGGCACATAACAATAAAAAAGCCATTATTGGTTTCAAGCTTTAGTCACCAGCAAAGGCTGTGTGCAAGAACTGTGGTTTATGCAGCCAATCAAAAAGTAGTGTGTGTTATCCCAGCATCTCTCTCGAGCTTTGAGTATCTAAAACCAGCAATGATGATAGTAGACACTGAAGACCGTCCATGCCCAATCTTACATGAGCATCCATTCATATATTCCCCCACATTACATGCAACTCTCACAGTTAAAGCACATTCTTAGTGCTCTGTCATCTCACCTGCTGTTATCAGGGTCGGGCAGAGTGACGTGCAGTGTGAGTGGCTGAGCGACTGAGAGAGAGGGAGTGGTGAATGTGATTAGAGCACAGCAGGGATTTGGACAATCTGACAGTTTGCGCATAGTTCATATCACAAAAGGTGATTTATTGTACACTGTCAGGGTAAAGGCAGCAACTTCCACATCTGTGCTTTGTTCAGCTTTGTCTTCAGTCAGAAGTTTGTATCTTCTGCTCGCTCGTTTTATTGTTTATTTCATGTTCTCCGTCCCACGTATGATTTCATGAGCTGCCATAAAACTTGAAACAGTCGTAGTTGAAAATTCCAAGTAAAGCACCGCTTAAAGTTTGCTTTGCTTCCTGCAAAAATTGCCCATTGTCTCTTTTCCAAGTTGGACTATCTTCACTAAATGCATTGTGCTTATTCTAGAAATGTCTCTTAATATCACTTTTCATTTTTTCACATTTCTAGAAAAAGATTATTCAAGTTAACATAAAAGGCAAAACACAGGAGGAGGACAAACCCTGTGAGCCACTGTGCATCTGCTCAGCTTGTGTGTGAACCACTGTCTCTCTGGCTCTGGTGCTGAGGCACAAGAGCAGTGCAGCATGTTCACAGACTTAATAAATATTCCTGTAGTATTATTAGATAGTGGAGGAAAACTTAAATGATGGACCTCTGTTCAGGAGTGTATTATTAAAAAGTCTGACCTGATGTGAGAAGAATCACTTGCAGGAAATATGTTAGATCATCATCAGCAATTTATGATGGATATCAGCATGATTAAGATCATTTTCAGGAAGAATTCAACTGAACAAAGTGAAGCAGTAAACTAAAAAATATCGCAGTATAACTTTTTTTAGTAGCCGAAACCAAACCACCTGTTTTTATCAAACAGCTCAAGTGGAATGAGCATTTCAGGTCAAAGTACAGTTGAGCATGGTGAACTATTCAATATGATTTTAAAGCCCAAACTGAAATGGCTTTTTTTTATTTCAGATGTGCGTCTAATAAATTCAATAGACACCTTAACTTCTGCAAGCTCCTTTCATCATTGTGTTGGTTTTCTAAGACAAATGGAGAACAAAGACAGACAGTGCAGACCACAACCAGCAAGAATCAACGTCTTTAGCAAAGCGAAAACTGTTTATCATTCAGTAAAAGCAGCATCAACATCGACAGATCTGCCAACACATTTGGATTCAGTGTGAAGTGCAACAAGAGATTTCTAATTCCTAAACTTGATTTTTGGAAAACAAACAGCACTAATGGGCACCAGAACCAAAAAATAACAACTTTCCAATAGCAGCATGCTCAGAGAAGAAGAGGGAAGCTTTAATTTCCCCGAGGGCACTTTCAGATGAAAATGGCATGATGAAAGACGTTAATATCAAAAACAACATATAATGAAAACTGCGCACCATATTTAATCATGCAGCACAAAAACAAACACATTAGAGAGTAGGTATATTTGAAATTCATTATTGACTCTGTAGGGTTTTGTCATCAAAACCATGAGAGGATACAGAAAATGTTTCAATTTGAAGTCAAGATAAGAAGTAGGGACGTTTGAATCCTGTGGAGCAATAGATTTTGTTGATCGGCTAGTATGACCAAACCGCGTCCTTGTGACTTTCACAGAGTAATTGTTAACCTCTCACTCTGACCATCGGCCCGTTTCTCCACCTGTCAATTTCCTCCTCTCCTCAGCAGTGAGAGGAGACAAAAAGGAAGTGATAAGGACTAAAGATTTCTGTATCACGCTGCCAGGTAACTAGGCAACCCTTTTCTCTCAGCTGCCTTACACAGAGAGAGGTCCTTCCTCACACACAAAGGTGCAGCTTGAGTGTTTTGCAAGGAAACAAACAGCGCCTTCAGGGATCCAGTAAAGTTTCTTTCAGATGTCCTAAAAGCTCCAATAACCAGCATCTGTAATTTTATCATGAGATGTTTGAGGGTTCAGTTTAAAAAAAATCCTAACCCCATCTGAAAACAGACCACTTGTTTCAACTAAATCATAAAGTGAAACTTCCATCATTTCAATAAATTATGGAGACTCCAAAGCCTTATATAAGCAGGAAAAGTCAGATAATTACCATGGAGAGTTGCTCCTGTGAGGAGGTACGTGATGTGATGCTGGCTGCATCCATGTTGCTCCACCTGCTGCTCCTGTGCCCTGCAGCCAGTAAGCACCCTGAGGTCCCCAGCAGAGCGGCCACAGCCAGAACCCAAACGCCCAGGCTGCCCATGAGTGTCTACCTGAGCAGGAAAAAAGTAACACACCATTAACACAATGTTCAAAGGTCACTCTATTTTTTTTTCTTAGATAAAACATTCAATCCTCTTTTCTGAAGGGTCATCTTTGAATTCAGGGAAAAGAACGACCCACAGGTGATTTCCATACATTTTTCCCCAATTTCTGCATAATCATTGAAAAGTACCATATCATGTGTTAACTGCCTTTGATCGTATTGTATTGTATCGTATGGAAGCCCTTGAGGGGCACGATTTTCCACAAAAAATTGCTCAGTTCTCTCAAGATTACAAGTTGACATCAGTTGTTTTAGCCATTAGCTCATGTCATGAAGCTTGCGTTAGTTCATGCAGGACACGGAAGTCATACGCCCAGTCGAAACCAGCTGACAGGCTGATGTTTGAGTCACACCTCTCCACCTAACCAATCACAGCTCGCCGTCGACCAACAAGGCGGTGTATTTAAACATGTCTACATTCACAACTATTCCTGATACTGCTATGCACCACACTGCTGCGTCTCGAAGTTACCTCCTCCACCCAGCCTCCTCCTGTTAAGTCTGTATGCATGTATAATATTCACGTATAATATTCATGTATGAAGTATGTCTTGTTCCCCAGGGGGGGATCTGCTTTGCACTCCCTGGAAAGCCTAAGCAGGCTGCTTGGCTAACCCAGGCAGTACTCTGAAACCAGAGCTGTAACACCAATAATAACTGTATTCCATTTGGCAATAAATGGTTCAAAACTATGACGAGAGTGTACCTGAATGAATTAGCTTTAGCTCCAAATAAGTGACCCGTACCGCTCCACTTTTCAGTACCCTTCTGTTGGGGTGCCAAGCTGCTCCAAACCGGCCCCAGGGGTGGGGCTATAATCACTGCAGTACATTGACTGGTCCAAAGATCGGTAACTTCCCATGCGACAGCGGTAATAAAGAACAACACACAATCCTGCATGCAGCTACTGTTGCCAACTCAGCAACTTTCTCGCTAAATCTGGCGACTTTCCAGACCTCTTGGCGACTTTTTTATGTCAAAAGCGACTAGCGACAAATCTAGCGACTTTTTCTGGTGTCATAGGCGACTTTTTGAAAAGACACTGAAAATGAGTTAGAAATTTGAAAAAATAAACAGATTAGATTTTAATCAAGCTGAGAGAGACAGAGATGAATATAAAAGCCAATTTCTGCTGGTTAAAAATACAGAAAATTAAAAACAGGATTAAATTTTTTTTCCCCCCCCTATTGAGTCAAGACTTAATAATAAAGTCATAGTTTCAACTTTTCTTTTAAAAAATATTACTTTTTTATCACTCATTTTGAATGACACTGAAGAAGGAATCCAATAAAAATCTAATTTGTAGTTCTAAACATTTAAGATGTTTATTATACACTTTCGTCTCTTCCAGGACATAATTCCTTTCTCCTACAGAGTTCCTTACAATAACATTCCAATGCCTGGTTATGCAAATTAGGTGATGACGTCATCTAGCGACTTCTAGCGACTTTTGGGGCAGCCAATAGCTACTTTCCTTGCTGAGGAGTTGGCAAAACTGCACGCAGCCTTTCCTGAAACAAGGCATCATTGCATTTTGGAATAAAGAGCCACAGCTGATCACCAAGTAGAAGAGTTGCTGGATGTCCTCGTTGCTCTTTGTTTACAATGCCGCTAATTTCATTTTCGTTGCATTTATTTGGGGGGTAACCTGTGTAGCACTGCAGTGACGTCACGCTGTTACGTAGCTGACGCGGCTCTCGACATCCGGCCCATCAAGCAGGGTACGGTTGGCTGTGGAAACGCGCACAGGATCAGGCTTTACTGATCTGACCTGTACCAAACTGTACTGATCCGTACCAGACTGCCTGGTGGAAACGAGGCTTTAGTCTTTGGCTATTGTTTTAGCTTCTAGGCTGTATTTTAATCTTTTAGCTTGTGTTTGAGCCTTTCGTGAATGTATATGAACATGTACAGTTCATAAACATTTGTCAGCTCTTGCAAAAGTTTTGCAAAAAAACCCAAAACAAAACAATCTTTTTTTCCTCCATGTCCCCTTAGGGGCTTAAAGGAAGTTTTTTGAGAATTATCTTGAGAAAATTAGGCAAATTAATTGTAAAAAATCATGGCCTCTAAGGGCTTCGGTACATTTCAGCAAATGCACTTCAACACTTTTCAGCAATAAGAATGCATTTGTGTTGCGCAAATAAAACTCAACATTTATTCCAGTTTTTACAATATGACTGCAGAATTCATCAATCAGTGAATACTTTTTGTTCCTGTTGTAACGTAAAGATGTTGTGACTGTCGGATAAATGGGACAGAGAAGAAAAAATGACCAGTCGCTCTTTCCAGGCATGATACTACAAGAGAGAGTTTCTTCAAAAAAGGCTGAAATGTGATAACACAAACTGTGGTAGATAGCAGCAGCTTTATCTGATATTGTCTCTTGTTCAAGTCTTTTCACAAGATTGAATAAATGCCTCATTGTTTACGGATCCTATTGTCGCGTGCGTGTTGTACAAATGTACCTGAAATGATGTTCACAGCTGCACACAGGCAGACACAATGGAACAAACAGTGTACACGCATAATGAACACACACACACACACTAAAACACACACAGCATAATACGGCTATGTAAACATCAAAGCCCACACTGATGGGGATAATTATCTGTATTACAAAGGACACAAAGAATCTTTTGATGCGAACAAAGAGACAAGCCTCTGAAGTCACAAATGGAGGAGTGTGTCATGGGAGCTTAAAATATAAACTCAGAAGATCAATTTCACTGCTGTGACACATACAAACTCATTCACCCACATACACAAACACGCACGCACACAAAATGAAACCCTTTCAAAATCACACACACAAAGCATCGTGACTACTGTTGTGTTTGATGCTAGAATGCCAAAAAAACAATATCACCTGGAGAAGCTGTAACTTCACTTTTTAAATTGAATAATTGCTTCCATTGGGGATCATATTTTCAAGAATTAAAGAGAAAGATTTATTGAATGAAGGTAGTTTGAAACTGAAAAGATCCTGCAGTTTCACACGGATCCTGTGTCTTCCAGCCTCTTTGCACCGATGAGAAATGTATAAATTAATATTTATTGTTGGCACCAGATCCCTGACTTCTCGTCTCGTCTTCCAGGTTGATTCAGGTCTTTACGGCCGTACTGTGTGACACAGCAGTTTGTTATCCCTGTTTCTTTTTGGTACTTTAAGGTAATGTGTTTATTGCTTTTACTATGGTCTTATACTTTATTATGTGGCTTTATTGTGTGTTTTACTGCAGAACCAGTCTGAGGACAAATTTCCCTCAGGGGGCCGTAAAGTTTGCAATTGAACTGAAACAAGGGCACAAAAACACACGATGCATCTCAAAGACTGAAGGTGTTTATGGCGTTCAATAAAGGCAGCAGCTCTTTATTAGACAATCACCTTGATCTGACCTTCTCTAGTCATGCTACCTTAAATTTCATTTATTGCTATTTTTGCTCATATCTATCAAAGCTTTTCTGAAATTATTTTTTTAAATGTCTTGAATTTAAATGAATCCCTCCCATGAATCCTAAACAGCTAATGCGAGTCACATAACACATATTCAAATATCTAGCTTCAAGTAATTTCACCTTTTTCACATTCATTTTTGTTGAAGGCAACTTAGTGCAGGACAAGGTACAAGAGGCATCTGTAAAAACATCAGTTAAGTATCACTGCAGGATGTTTACATTATAACATGCTAACAAATAGCTTCCATTTACTACATCCCAATTCCAATAAAATAATGACATTGTAACACGTAAATACAAACAGAATTCAATGATTTGTAGATTACGTTTTAACCTATACTCAATTGAATACAATACAAAGACGAGATTTTTATTGTTGCCGGCATGCCAGTCTAGTAGCTGCACTCTTTTACTACAAAGCCACACTGTTGTAACAGGAGCAGAATGTGTCTTGGTTTCATTGTCTTGCTGAAATAATCAGGGACGTCCCTGAAAAAGACAAAGTGTCTTGGATGGCAGCAGATGTTGCTCCAAAACCTGTTTGTACCTTTCAGCATTAATGCTGCCTTCACTGATACAGGGACAGTTACCCATGATGCCATGGGCACTTTAACACCCCTATACCATTACATATTCTGGCTTTTGAACTTTATGCTGAGAACAATCTGGATTAGGGCTGAACGATTTTAGAAAAAAAATCTTATTGCGATTTTTCTGGCAGATATTGCAATTTCAATTCAATTCATGATTTTCTTCAAATCAAGCTTCAGTGAAGTTTTCACAATGTACAGAAACATTTGTGAACTTGACAGAAAATTACATCAAACCATCAAAAGCTTTTCATCTAATGTAAGAATGAAAACTGAAGGTAAGAATTGTTTCTAACTTTTTAGAATAAAGGTCAATATTTTGAGATAAAAAGTGAAAATTTTGAGAAGTAAAGACAAAATTCTGAGAAAAAAAGACAAAATTTTGAGATAGGAGTCCAAATTTTAAGAAATCAATTTAGTATTTTGTAAAAAAAAAAAAAAAAAAAGGCTAAACTTTCAATTTTTTGGTCAAATTTTTCAGACAAAACGTCAACATTTTGAAGTGAAGGCAATATTTGGAATTAAAAGTAGAAATTTTGATATAAAAATTCTAAATTCGAAGTCAAAATAATGAGAAATAAAGACAACATTATTAAATAAAAGGCAAAATTTTGAGAGGAAAAAAAGCTTTTGAGATGAACAGTGGAATTTCTGACCTTAAAATTTTATTCTTTTTATGTCTATTCAACAAACCCAAGGAAAAAAGGAATTTTCCAAACAGTTTTACACTCAGTGAACGTGTGTGTGTAAAATGAGTGACAACAGATTCTGGTTCAGTCAGGAGCAAAAAAATCTTAGCTTTGGCGAAAACATGATCATGATGTTTGAAATTGCAATTTCGATCAGAAAACGATAAATCATTCAGCCCTAATCTGGATTGTCCTTTTCCTCTTTGGGCCACACCCAGGTCCATGATTTCCAAAAAGAGTTTGAAAAGTGGACTCGTCAGACCAAAGCTGACTTTTCCACTTTGCCTCAGTTCATCTCAGATGAGCTCAGGCCCAGAGAAGCTGGCGTTTGCAGTGGCATTTCTGTCTGTAGTTATTTGACTTTGTCTTTGCATGGTAGAGTTTGAACTGTCACTTGTGGATGTGGTTGTGAACTGTGCTAACGGACAATGGCCCACGTGCTAATATCTTGTACACAACTTTTAATGCTGCCTGAGGGATCAAAGATCACAGGCACTCAATGTTGGTTTTGGGCCTTGCTGCTGATGTGCAGAGATTTCACAGCACTCCTGCTCCCATAGAAATGTCCTACCAGCTTTGGCCCTGGAAATTTGACCTTAAAAAAGGGTTTATTTCTCTAACCTCATTATTGTGGGTAACTGTGAGATTAAAATGAGTCTCTTTTATATTTTTACTGGTTGTTAAGGGAGAGGCAACACAAACAAACTTGGCAGCTCTCCAAAACTTGAACCATTGTCAAAGTAAGGGCAAAATAACACCAGCAAGAAGCCAGTGTGTGTTTGTTTTTTTTTTGTTTGTTTTTTTTATTTATTTCGCAAGGTGCATATGAACTAAATTTGCTTTGTAGAATAAAAAACAGTCCTATAGTACAGGGGTTCCCAAACTTTTCCGCCTGTGACCCCCAAAATAGCAGCGTTAGGGACTGGCGACCCCCTGCTGTGGTACAACACTCATGGGACAATCCAAAAACAGACAAAAACCAACAAAACCCTCCCTGAGGATACTTAATTTAACTGATCGATAGAAAATTTACCGACTAATGTGCACTTTGCTGAGTTCACGGCATCAAACTTGAACAAAGAAATGTGAAAAACAGATAAAACATTTTCTGTTTGCATAATTTTTCACCCCAATTTTTGCTTTTATTCTCACAATAATGGATAAAATGTTCATGAATTGTTCATAGTTTTCGATTTTGGGACACATTCCATGACCCCCTATCAATGTCTCGCGACCCCCCCAAAGGGTCCCGACCCCCACTTTGGGAACCACTGCTATAGTATATCTTTATTACTGAGCGCAGGTCCCTGGTGAGTAACGCTCACAGCATTAGCTTGGTGTTGTTTAAAGGAAATATTGTGCTCACCTGGAAAGCAGGGAGGTTTAATACAGTGAGAACAGACTGTGAGCAAGAAACAAATACATTGAGCTAAAGTTGGCTTAAAAGCTCTGTTATATTGAGAAGATAAGTCTCAAAGGATTTGGCAAGAAGAGATACTTTCTCATTAGGCAGGAAGAATAGTCCTATAATTTTAAAGTAAAAACATGTACTAAAAAAACAGTCAAAGCCTTATCATATTCAACATGTGTGACACTTTCAACCAATGGGAACCCCACAAAGGATCATATTGGTCTGTCAATGGAAGCACCAGCATCATTCAGTTAGCCAGCCTGAGGCTAATGGGCCCTCACTGATGAGAGCTCACCCTTGTGAAATTAAACACCAAATGAGATCTGCCAGTCACTGTCTTAATGTGCTGTCTACCCCTCTGGCATTGGCCCACACACAGCTCCACACAGTCCTACATGAGTACACACACACACACACACACACACGCACTCACACACAGTAGCACAAACAGAGAGCTGGTGGTGCGGATTGAATGGTCCATTTTGAAATTCATCAGGAGTGAGAAAGTCTATGAGGAAGCTATTATTTGACCGGCATATTAAAAAGCTTAAAGGGACAGGCTCTGTTAAACTGGAGCACCTTTTTGCAGCTTTGTTCAGAGAGACACAAGTGTTAAAACTTTCATATCCTCTACTCACATGCAAGCTACTTCTACCTCACATCTTTCACTCTTCGTGTCTCTTTTTCTGGAGCTTAAATTGTCAGGACACAGAAAGTATTGTCAGAGACCTGCAGAGCCCCCGTGGAGCTGCCTACAGACAGTCAGTCTCATTTTTCAGTCTCTTATATTCAGGAAGGAAAATTTACTCCCATTTCTTGATAACATGCATTTTGGAGAAATTGATTTGAAAGCCTTTTAAATTATGAACTGATCCAGTGGGTTATTTGTTGAATCAGTAGCTTGAAATAATACATTTTTCAAAAATGAGAAATGGGGAGAATAAATAACAATGAATTACTAATCCATAACAGCTCTGTGATGCATTTTTGCACAGACGAAGGAATATTCTTTTGCTGCCTCACACTGCGGTCGTATCAGTACCTTACTGCTAGTTGGAATTGATTACAACAATCAATAGTTTTTACAATGTGCTTTTTATAACATCATTAATAAGTGTCAGGATAGCGCGCAATAAGTAACAATGATCATTTTTCTGCAGAAGCCTGGTTCATGTTTCATTGGAAGTTCGTCTTTACAAGACTCTGCAGGAAACAGGCAGATAAATACCTTTAATGTGCATTACTGTGGATAAATAAAGAGCCATCTGGTTGCTATCACTTTTTAATATAAGGCATTTCAGGGAGGACTGTATCTCAGGAGGTGTTCAGATGCATCAGCATAAGTATTTGTATCTAGGTTGAGGTAACATATTCACCAACTGCTTCAAGTGAATTAGCTGCATTGATACATGAAAAACACATAAAATTATAGTGAACAAGAGGGAGCTAAGGCCGGTATCCCAAAACCCAGAGTAAGATCTCAATCTGTCTCTAAGCTTTTCCAAAAAAATTTAAATGTAAAGAGATGAAGTCCTACTTGCACTTAAAAAGCTTTAAATCTCTGTATGTGTGCATTTTCTTCAATATGCAACAAGACAGTGACATGGGCAGACAAACAGGTTGTGGTAAAAGTGGTAATAGTAGTAATAATTGTGACAAAACAGACAATAATAACAGTTATAGAGTGTGTATGAGAACAAAATAAATACAGCAATATTCAGAAAGAGGAAAAAAAAAAGCAAACTAAGTAAATATATAAAAAACACTTTTTACCAATACTGCTCATTTTTGTAATACTGTTGAAAATCATAAAGTTAATAACTATAACAATTATGATATTATCAAGACTAGCATTATAATAAAAGTGATGACAGTGATAATAATGAAAATATACTGCGCGGCCCAAAAAAAAGTCGCCACCTGGATTTAACTAAGCAAATAGGTACGAGCCTCCTATTGGATAATTACTGCATGGGCGATTATCTTTCAGCTGGAAACAAGTTATTTAACCCCAACTGGTGCAATGAGTTGCTTCTCATTTCCTAAACAACCATGTGGAAAGACACATCCCGTGGTGGTGGAAAAGATGTTAGTCTGTTTGAGAAGGGTCAAATCATTGGCATCAAGCAGAGAAAACATCTAAGGAGATTGATGCAGAATCGACTAAAATTGGGTTAAGAACTGTCCAACACATTATTAAAAACTGGAAGGATAGTGGGGACCCATCGTCTTCCAGGAAGAAATGTGGCTGGAAAAAAAAATCCTTAATGATGGTGATCGGCGATCACTTAAACATGTGGTGAGATCAAATGGAAGAAAAACAACAGTAGAACTCAGGGCTATGTTTAATAGTGAAAGTAAGAGCATTTCCACACGCACAATGAGAAGGGAACTCAAGGGATTGGGACTGAACAGCTGTGTAGCTTTAAGAAAACCACTAATCAGTGAGGCTAACTGAAAAAAAAGTCCTCAGTTTGTTAGGGAGCATAAAGATTGGACTCTGGAGCAATGGAAGAAGGTCATGTGGTCTGATGAGTCCAGATTTACCCTGTTCCAGAGTGATGGGCGCATCAGGGTAAGAAGAGAGGCAGGTGAAGTGATGCACCCATCATGCCTAGTGCCTACTGTACAAGCCTGTGGGGGCAGTGTTATGATCTGGGGTTGCTGCAGTTGCTCAGGTTCAGCAACAGTATGTGCTCAAAGAATGAGGTCAGCTGACTACCTGAAGATACTGAATGACCAGGTTATTCCATCAATGGAGTTTTTCTTCCCTGATGGCACGGGCAGTGTAGTAGCAGTACCAATTGTAGTACTTCTAATGATAGTATATTATTGCTATTATAATAAGTAATGATTATAATGATAACATTGTAGAGAGAGGATAGAAGGGGGAAAAATCAAAATCTTAGCAGATGCTGAAAATGTGAGTGACCCCGCACATGGCAAGTAATGACAGATAAACATTGACCCTTCTTAGATGTACGCAGCAGTTGGACTAAGGTCAGAGCTTGATTGTAGAGTCACAGCAGGGAATCTAGTCTTGTTTGTGTATGCGTGGGGAAAAAAAGAGAATCTGACTTCTGGTCGTGAATGTTTCACTCTGCTCTGTGTCCTTTTTGATAAGTAAAAGCTGTGCGTGTACTGAACTAGTTTTGGTTCACCTGAAGTTAAAACTTCATTCTAACAACAATGAATGCAGCTGTAGCTCTTTATGTTTTTTGTGTTTGAATGCATCATGGTGTTTGTTTGTTATGTTTGAGCACAGCGACCCTTTATATCACGGTCATCTACTTCCTCTTTCTGCTGAAATTTGCTCGCACTAAATGTCCAGGAATACCTAAACATGCCAAGTCTTGTCAAATCCAAACACAAGCTGATGAAAACTGCATTATCTAGGCGTGTGGGTCAAGCTATGCTTTGTCTCAGTCTGACTTTGCTGTTTACATGCATACACTAGAAACCAAAACCTACTTAACTACTCGGCACATCTGCTGTACAAAATTATGTTCATTTTTCATTTTGATTGACAAATATTTTTCTAGATGTTACGTCCTTGTAAACCCAAACTGATCCTCGATTTCAGACATCCATCAAAATGTAGTTTTTCTACCTAACCAGAGTCTAAAATCAGTCCTGGATTGTCTACCCCATTATACCTCAGTGGCCTCATGGGAAATGCAGGCAACAATTGGCAACAAAACCATTTTGCTTTTTAAATGACTATTCCAGTAGATAAACTGTTTCTGGAGCTACTGGTTGAAAAGCTTAATTCCTGATCAACAATTTGTTTCCATAATTAATCCCCGCAGTGCGTATGGGTCAATGACAAAAAGAGGGTCTAAAAGCGTATTTTTAAAAGTTCTTTGAAAATGGATAAAAACATATTTCTGAGAGAAGAATTAAGTTTTCTAACAGATTTCAGTAGTTGACCAACATTTCAAAGTTTTTAGGTTCATTATTTTTTAGCATTTTTAATTTGAGCACCCAAAAATGTCAGGTGGTGCAACCAAATATATGAAAATATATTTATATGTTCCTGTTATTTTTTCTGTGTGAAATTATTGGCAAGTATCTCTCAAGTGTCTGTAGTGACTCATACATTTTCATTTTGTTTGTTTCATTTGTTTTATTTGTGAATAAGATAAATAATTTGATGTTAAAATAACATTTCACATTATTACATTGGTTGTACCACCTGACATGGAAATTGTTCCAGTCACCAATGAAGTGAAAAAACCTTTTTTATCAGTATTTCAGAGAAATCTTCAAACTTTTCCACTTGGTCACAAATGTCATTTGGGCTCCTCTGGCTGATGCAGTTTCCCGTTTCCTGTTTTATTCTCTTCACTTTAAAATAAAAGTCTAATGTTACGGTTGCACCACCCTGACATTTGACAAGGTGAAAATTACGGGACAAAAGTTTTTTTAAATTTCTCAACAGCTTTAAAATTCTTTTTATCTGCAAAGAATGTTTTATTTAACAAGGTTCAAGCATAAAATAATGCCACTGTATTTTTAATTTCCATTTACAATAACTGACATTCAAGTTTTAGAGTTTAATTACTGTGGATACTTGTCAGGACGGTTGCACCACCTGACATTTTGGGGGTTTGAGGTACCAAAACACAAAAAAACATGTTATATTTTAATAGTTTAAAGATGTGTTCAAATAACACAGGTTTCATAGAATAAAGAAACACATGTGATTAAATATTCAATTCATGCTGTAAGGAAATATTGCATTCGGACACAAAAAAGGGACGTCACGTCATTGATCCGTATACAGTCGTCCTCATGGTTTTCCTAAACAATATGATTTTAGACAGTTACTCTTTGATATTTTAGAGTTCAAATCTGGAAGGCTCTATTCCACTTTTGAGTATAAAATCAGTAACTAGGAGGCTTGCTGCTACATTTAATGAAATACTAACCCTGAATCTTCAATCGTGCACAGCCCCATGACCCTCTAATAAACCAAAACATAATCATTATATTTGCAACAAACTCGCAAATTAAATCCTTTTAAGTGAGCACAGTATTACTCACAAGATTGAACTGCTATGACTCAGCGAAAATCAGACTAAATTAGTCAAACTAAAAGAACATTTTTTGTCAAGAGACTGAGTGTTCGAGTTAAAATGGCATGTAAATGAAGATTGCGTGCAGCCTCTCTCTGTAACAGCAGCGGGGGAAGGCCTGTAGCCGGGCTGTGAGACAAACTCGAGTGTTAAGAGCCTCTCCGCTCTGCTTTCTGTCCCAGCTCTGAGGGTAGCTCAGGTAACTTTCCTGTCACAGTTACAAATGACACGTGCAGTTCCAGGACGACAATCAGTCCCCTCGGCACGCTTCCTCCCTGCAAGATGCTGAGTGTGAAAAAAGATTACAGAAGACATAAAACAACATCTGCTAACACGCTGAGACTGTAAGGTTTGCAGTTCACCACTTAAAGGAAACTATTTTGCATATGAAGTATTGAATGAAGTTCCTTTTTCTCCCATGCTGCACTGGGTGATTTATTTAACCCCTATATTCCTACTAAAGGTGGGTACTAGGGCTGAACGATTTTAGAAAAGGATCTAATTGCGATTTTTCTGACGGATATAGCGATTTCAATTAGATTCAAGATTTTCTTTGAATCATGCTTTAGTGGAGTTTTCACAATTTACAGTAACATTTACAAACTTGACAGAAAATTACATCAAACCATTGAAACATCAAAAGCTTTTATTCTATTCAAGGATGAAAATAAAAACTGAAGGTAAGAGATGATTCCGACTTTGATATAAAAGGTCAATATTTTAATATGAAAAGTGAAATTTTTGAGAAATAAAGACAAAAATTCTGAGACAAAATTCAAGATTTTAAGATGAAACTTCTTCAGTTTAAGAAAATCAGTTTAACATCATGTGCAAAAAGGACAAACTTTCTCATTTAAGGTCAAAATTTTAAGATGACAAAAGTCTACGAATAAAAGTCTATGTTTTGAAATAAAGGCAGTTTTTTAAATAAAAAGTTGAAATTTTGATATACAGAAAGTCAAGATTCTAAGATTTAAGTTGAAATGATGAGAAATAAATACAGAAGCAAAAAAATAAGAAATAAAAAGAAGATTTTTTGATAAGTTAATGAATTTTGACTCTTCTCATAACCTAACACCCATTCCTGCTTTTTCTGAACTGGACTTTTTAAATTGTAATTTTAGTTATAAAAACTGAAGAACAGAAAGAGCTATCTTTGACTCTTAACTTTTAAAAACGATGTAGCACAAAGTATCCTTAATTGTGTCAAGTTTAATAAAATAAAATCGACAACAATTCCAGGAAAAAAGGATTTTCCGAACAGTTTTACACTCAAGACAGGTGTGTGAAACAGCTGATATAACAGATCCTGGATCAGTCAGGAGCAGGAAAAAAATCGCGGCTTTAGCGATCACATGATCACGATGTCTGAAATTGTGATTTCGATCAACAAACGATAAATTGTTCAGCCCTAGTGGGTACACACTTGAGGATAAACAGGCTGAGTTTTGTCCCAATCTCCTCATAACAATCAAACCCAGTAAAAGCTCGATTGTCTGATGTTTGCAAACAACATGGTGACTGATTTGTCCTGTAGTGTGGGGTGTGTTAAGAGTGACTTTGTCCAGTCAGATGTGTCATGCAGGAGTTTGTATCATTTCATTTAGTGGCTGAACCAAAGTTTTTTCTTCTTGGTATCTACCCTAAAGGACAACACATAAATGACAGAGAACGTATATTTATAGACCTTTGCATAATACAGGCCAAAAGAACAATAGCATTGACCTGGAAAAGCAGTGGCAGGGTTAGTATTACACGGTGGTTTGATGAACTGTCCTCGTGCCTGGCTCTTGAAAAAATAACATACACACTCAAAGACAAACAAAAATTGTTTGACAGTATTTGGGGAGTATTTATTGCTTTTTTAGAAAATAAATATCTATCACATATCGGGACATGAGTTAATGGTATGGCAGAGAGATTCTAATGTCTGTAATTCCCACCCAAAAACTGATACTAGGCTGAATGATGTATTTAATAAATTATCTAGGGTAATGTACTCCCTTTATCTAATGCACACAATAACATAGTGGCAACAGTNATGGGTCAATGACAAAGAGAGGGTCTAAAAACGTATTTTTTAAAAGTTCTTTGAAAATGGATAAAAACATATTTCTGAGAGAAGAATTATGTTTTCTAACAGATTTCAGTAGTTGACCAACATTTCAAAGATTTTAGGTTCATTATTTTTTTGTATTTTTAATTTGAGCACCCAAAAATGTCAGGTGGTGCAACCAAATATATGAAAATATATTTATATGTTCCTGTTATTTTTTCTGTGTGAAATTATTGGCAAGTATCTCTCAAGTGTCTGTAGTGACTCATACATTTTCATTTTGTGTGTTTCATTTCTTTTTTTGTGAATAAGATTTTTAAATTTCACAACAGCTTTAAAATTCTTTTTATTTCCAAAGAATGTTTTATTTAAAAAGGGTCAAGCATAAAATAATGCCACTGTATTTTTAATTTCCATTTACAATAACTGACATTCAATTTTTAGAGTTTAATTACTGTGGATACTTGTCAGGACGGTTGCACCACCTGACATTTTGGGGGTTTGAGGAACCAAAACACAAAAAAACATGTTATATTTTAATAGTTTAAAGATGTGTTCAAATAACACAGGTTTCATAGAATAAAGAAATACATGTGATGAAATACTCAATTCATGATGGAAGGAAATATTGCACTCGGACACAAAAAAAGGGACGTCATGTTATTGACCCTTATGTCATATTTTTGAGCTGGATTTTACGTTACCTACGACGACGGCGGTAAGAAAGTGGTGGACAAAACCGTGACTGTGTCCAAGCACTGTAGAACACGCGTTGTTTATACTAACGCTAACACATCCAACATGTTAGCTCATCTGCGGAGACATCATTACAGTGAACAATTTTTTCTTTTGTTGAAGAAAAACTGTTTTTTGCCCAGTAACTATAAGGCGTGTTGAAATAAGCAGTGTCTCACAAAGCTTTAATGATATTAGAAATGGCAAAACAGCCTAATTCCTTCACATTTAACATGACTAAAAATGAAAAAAAATGGTCAAAAATAATATGTTAATAGTGAATTATTAGAATATATGGTATTTGGAGTGATAAAAACAAGAACGGTGTAAACCGAACCGAACCGAAAACCGTGATAGGAACCGAACCGTAGATTTTGTGATCCGTTCCATCCCTATAATGGATTTGAAACGGGCCACTGAAACAAGTTAGCTGGTGTTAACTCTTTCACAGTCAAGATTTGTCACACGCTAACTAGCCAAGGCCTAAGCTTAAGCTGGCTAACTTCTTTCAGAGGACCTCTGTAAATCCATTGTTGGGTCAATGACGTGACGTCCCCTTTTTTTGGTTCCGAGTGCAATATTTCCTTCCATCATGAATTGAGTATTTCATCACATGTATTTCTTTATTCTATGAAACCTGTGTTATTTGAACACATCTTTAAACTATTAAAATATAACATGTTTTTTTGTGTTTTGGTTCCTCAAACCCCCAAAATGTCAGGTGGTGCAACCGTCCTGACAAGTATCCACAGTAATTAAACTCTAAAAATTGAATGTCAGTTATTGTAAATGGAAATTAAAAATACAGTGGCATTATTTTATGCTTGAACCTTTTTAAATAAAACATTCTTTGCAAATAAAAAGAATTTTAAAGCTGTTGAGAAATGTAAAAAACTTTTGTTCCGTAATTTTCACCTTGTCAAATGTCAGGGTGGTGCAACCGTAACATTAGACTTTTATTTTAAAGTGAAGAGAATAAAACAGGAAACAGGAAACTGCATCGGCCAGAGGAGCCCAAATGACATTTGTGACCAAGTGGAAAAGTTTGTAGATTTCTCTGAAATACTGATAAAAAAGGTTTTTTCACTTCATTGGTGACTGGAACAATTTCCATGTCAGGTGGTACAACCAATGTAATAATGTGAAATGTTATTTTAACATCAAATTATTTATCTTATTCACAAATAAAAGAAATGAAACACACAAAATGAAAATGTATGAGTCACTACAGACACTTGAGAGATACTTGCCAATAATTTCACACAGAAAAAATAAGAGGAACAGATAAATATATTTTCATATATTTGGTTGCACCACCTGACATTTTTGGGTGCTCAAATTAAAAATTAAAAAATAATGAACCTAAAAACTTTGAAATGTTGGTCAACTACTGAAATCTGTTAGAAAACTTAATTCTTCACTCAGAAATATGTTTTTTATCCATTTTCAAAGAACTTTTAAAAAAATACGTTTTTAGACCCTCTTTTTGTCATTGACCCCCCTATAAGCTACATACCTCAGAGTTTCTCGTATCAGTCAGTTAAAGGGTTTCAAACTGTTTGCTGTAGTATTTGATATTTTCACGTAGACATTAATGGAAAGTCCTTGTTTTAACTGCGAGCCAGAGATGGATACTGCAGATTTTGTTCTTCCACGTTGTCATTATTTAACTGGGGAGTCTGCACATGGGTTTCATGGGTTTTGCCTTGAGAAGATTGGTAATCAATGGCTTCCTTGAATGACATTATCATACATCCAAAAAGCACTGGGGTCTGCCAAATGGGCTGGTGCGATGTTAATTCTCTCTTTAGCAATGTGTCTAAGCCATGCAAAACAGCAAAACAGCACTGAAATAAAGAGGAAAAAACTTGTAGAAGCAGTTTGTCGAGTAAAAGAGACAATTAAAACTCTAACAGAAGGCATAAGCCACAAGGACACACACAAAGAGCAAAAAAGCAGAGAAATAATGGGAGCAACAACAAGGCTGCCATTAAAGCAATTAAAATGTGCAAGAGAAAAACATATGGCAGCAGTGATAGAAAAGTTAATGGATTCATTTGGCAAAGAAAGAAACACACATGTGCCTTTTCAGATTGTGTTTAAAATGTAACCCTAAAGAGAAGAGAATGAGTCTGCCTCCCACAAAAGGAGCAAGGACCTTGGAGGGAACACAATGTGGGTTTGTGGTGCTTTCGTACGAACAGATACTCATCAACTGGTGTTACCTCAGAATTAATTATGCTCTGACATTCTCTATTTGCTGCTTTCTGGCTCTGAAGAGACAGAGCTTCAGGCTGTTCCCTGACACCATCTGAAGACTAGAAAGGAAAATATACCTCTTTTCTGTATCTTTTATCTTCATCTCCTTCTCTACCTCTTTTATTCACCCCTGGTATTGACTCGTGGCTTTTTCTTCATCAAGTTTCCATGACCGGATCACACGTCCCTCGGGTGTCAAAGCCCACATCCAGCTTATCAGACACACAAAAGCCAGAGAGTTGTTAAATCCAGAAATCCCCTGCAGGCAGTGTGATACAGCAAAAAAAAAAAAGGATATTATGGAGATCTGCAGCACCACAACAGGGTGGTCTGTCTTGCTAACAGGGCTGTGTGTGCTAATTATAGAGCAGTGGTGAAGTGTGAGCATTCCACACAAAGGAGGCTGAATTGGTTACAAACAGAAAATGACCGTCCAAACCGTAATTGGCTCTTCAGCGGCACTTTGCAACACAATTTGGTTCCAACAAATCACTAATGCTTGAAGAAGCACATCTATCGGAGCCTCACCCATGGCTGCATTAGCCAGAAATCAAAACACGTGAAGAGGCAAATGGTTCATTTGTAATCAGGATCAAGGTGTAGGATGCAGGATATTGTTTTGAAATCATTTAACTTGTTTTAATGGCAGCATGGTGCTATACATTTTTATAAAACACACAAAACTTAAAAAAATGATGACTAATTTTACATGCAAATAGCAAACAATGCTAAAGAAATTCTATGTTAATTCTTCTAACCAATCGGGTCAGATTGACCCAAAGACAGCAGGAAGGTTAATAATGCAAGCTTTTAAAAAAAACTACACCCATGATGAAGCAAAAGCATCATTCAAGAATCACTCAAATCATCTTTTTAAATTGAAGATATCTGTGGATATCATGGGCAACAGGTATTTTGGTTTGTATAAGCGAGCTGTTGAGGCTAAAAGAGAGGTTTGTTTACAGCAGGGGTTCCCAAACTTTTCCGACTGTGACCCCCAAAATGGCAGGGTTAGAGACCCCCCTGCTGTGGTACGACACTCATGGACCAATCCAAAAACAGACAAAAACTAACAAATAACCCCAGAGGATACTTCATTTAACTAATCAGTAGAAAAATTTGCAGACTAATGTGCACTTTGCTGTGTTCACTGCATCAAACTTCAACAAAGAAATGTGAAAAACAGATAAACCATTTTCTGTTTGCATAATTTTACATTATCTTTCACCCCTATTTTTGCTTTTATTCTTAAAATGATTGATGAAATATGGAATTGTTTATAGTTTTCAATTTGGGACACATTGCGCGGCCCCCTATCAATGTCTCGCGACCCCCTAAAGGGTCCAGACCCCCACTTTGGGAACCTCTGGTTTACAGCAACGTCTGCCCTTACACTCAGCCTCATCAGTTTTTATGTTTACAAAGCAGACGAGGAACAACAAAGTAGAGTGGGATCGGTCTTGGAGCAAACAAGGAGGCAGTGTGGAATGATCTCGGAGCGAGTGTAAGGCAAGCGTGGAACAGGTACACAGTGGGTGTGGAGCGACCCTAAAGGTAGAGTAAGCAAAACAGCTGATACAACAGATCCTGGGTCAGTCAGGAGCAAAGTAAAAAATCGCGGCTTTAGCGATCACATGATCACAATGTTTGAAATTGCGATTTCGATCAGAAAACTGCAATTTTTGCACAGTTAATTATTTTATTCTATTTGTTAAAAAGGCTAGTTGATTGTGTTCTTCTTTTATTCTCTTTTTTATTGTATATTTGTATATATTTATATTTATTATTCTCATTTCTATGATTGGGCTTGCTCCGGGACCAGGGTAACCTAATTTCGTCCCACCCATGTTTTACATGGGTTGAATGACAATAAAACCCCTTGAATCCTTGAATCCTTGAAAACAATAAATCGTTCAGCCCTAGCGTTGAGTAAGCGTGGAACAATGACTGAGTGAGTGTGGAGAAATTATGGCGCACCTGTGGAATGATCAAGGAGCAAGTGTGGAGCAAGCTTTCAGTGAGCACGAAGAAGAAATCAACGTCATCTTGAGATGAGAAAGCAAAAGTTGAGACTGAGCTTTTCCAGAGAAAACAGAGCAGATTCACGGCAGAAAATCCTGGCCCTCTGAAGTAAACTGTACGTATTTCATGTAACTTTTAAAAGTGACCTTCGATGCATTAAATTCCAATTTATTATCCTATTATTACTAAAGTAGGACAGAAAATAATGCATCTCATCCTGCTTTTGTATCAGCAGGGGCAAAACCAAGTGTCGAGGATCGGTGGAAGTGTTTTTGTACAAAATTACTTCACTGATTTATAGCAAAAGCTTGAAGTTTCAAGGAAATGTGGGGGAGCAGAGAGAGGGGGAAGACATGCAACAAAGGGTCACAGACTTTTATTACAAACTGTTTATAATACCGAGTGACAATTAAAGTAATATGGTCCAATCTTGACCTTGTGAGTTGTACAAAACCATTTGAACTCAAAGAATTGATATTTCACTTTTGATGATTTATTCCAGAGGGGTTTCTTGGATTTTTTCTCACCTCGTTTTGACTAAACAAAAAAGCAATGTCATTTATAGGGAAGGTAATTGCTTTTGTACGCAGCTTGAAATCACGCTTACTTCTCAAAAATAAAGAGCGTGTTTGGTGATGAGACAAATTAGACTACGACGAGTGAAGTAACTTCGCAGCCTTGTGCCACACCACCTTAAAAAACACTGAGCACAAGCAGCAGCAGTGGAGTAAAGCGGCTGGATAAAAGGGACAGGCAGATGGCTGACTAAACTCACTGCAGAAAAACAAATACGCTGGGTGACCTTTCCGTAACCCCTCTACGCGTTTCTCCCTCTCCACTGACTCTTTCGTCAGTTTCTTCCATTCAGGCAGAGCAGGAGGAGAGCAGTGTTTGCTCAGAGCCGCGCTTCTGATGCTCTGCGCTCAGCTGTGCCGCGTTCATATGGGATGCAGCCGTAAAGGTCATTTTCAGAAGTTCAACATTAGTGATCGGAATTTCAAGTGAAGCGTGTTGCCAACATTTTGTGGCCCCGGCGCTCCACGGGGGAGTACAGAGGAGTTATCGGGTGAAGAGACAGGCGCGGTGATGTGTCGCCAGAATAAGAAGGAATCAGATTCTAATGGTGCGTGTTAGTGGTCCTCCTCAATTTCAGTGTCATTCACATTAAGTGCTTCTCATTGTCGAAAGCCTGATGTTAATCATGTTACAAATCTTCAGGTTTGAATGTGTGCGTGCCGCCGTGCCCTCCCCAAAAACCCATGAGAAAGACTTTCATCACTTCAATTTCAAACTAATCTCATCAGCCACATCAGATTGTGAGTGTGAGGCCTATAAGAGTGTGACTCACCATCTGTAATGCTGCTTTTTTTTTTTTTTTTTTTTTTACCTTTGTTTTCAAGCACCACTAATTATATTTCTTTTGAAAATTGTTTGTAAAGCCAAACAAATCGAAATCACAAGGCGTGAAAAAGAGAAGGGGGTAAGGAAGTGGGTTTGGCTCACCCGAGGGGGGATGTCTTTGTTGTGCGGAAATAAATCTCGCTTCTGATTAGGTGAGCTCTGCATGGGG
>RPOG01004567.1:26555-40630 GCA_008086565.1 Thalassoma bifasciatum | reverse complement strand
ACATGGACTCAGGCTATGACAGCGAACATACGTGTGCACTTTGGTCCAGATCGGACTTTGCGAACCAGAGATATAGAGGTTCGATTGTTGAAAAAATGGTCAAATTTAATCGCCGTTTGTGGCCACGCCCTTTTACCCAGGAAAAATTTCAAAATTACCTTTGGTGCATATGAGTTTTTTGTACACATACATGCAGTTTGGAGATGATCGGAGAAAAACTGAAGGAGTTATTAGCAGAATGCAAAACAGGAAGTGGGTCCATGCTACACAGGAAGTGGCCTAATTCTGAAGCCGTGAAAGTTTCTTTGGTATAAAGTGTTATATTTTCTGATAGGTCTTTTCATGAAGAATGCGCATGAGAATTTCCATGCCGATCGGAGTTTGTTTAAAATTTAGCGAGGCACTTTTTTTTGCGCTAGCTACGACTGAATTATGCGATCCGGCCGGAATTTTCACGGGAAATTGACCCCATACCGGTGGTGCGTCTAAGGGAGCACCTAATTTAAAAATTGTTAACAAAAAATTGGATTTAAAAATAAAGGAGTAACGAGGTCGGGAAGTTGCCGAGTTTTCCGAAAATGCCGACTTTGACCTGAAATATTGGCAGTAACCCATAAAATGGTAACAAAACATTTTATATATTCGGAAAGGCCTTGCAAAGATCTATCTGGAAAAAAACTGTCATGGTGATCTGACTTCGTAAAAAAAATTGGAAACGTAATCGCCACCTTGTGGCCAAACCGGAAGACTAATGAAAACTCTTTCTATAACTTTTAATCCTCGATATATGTTGCATACACATGACAAAGTTGAAGTTGATCGGACAAAATCCCTAGGACAAGTTCGTTCAAATAGGTACCCTGTTTTTGGCTAAAATTGGATTTTTAGGCGTCATTTCCCGACTTCCTGTCCAGAATTTCTATATGGTCCCAGGAGACTTTTTTGTAGGTCTGGCCAAGGTCATTTGAAGCAAGTACAATTTACAACTATAGGACAACTTTTTACGAGGGGCTAGCGCGGCTAATCCGTGCCTAGCGTAGCTAGCATCTGAAAAATTTCTAAGTGTTTGGCCTGAGTAGCGGTTACACATTCACGGGGGTGTGCCATATGTCGATCGCGTTTAATTCGAGCGAAATGCCTCAAATTTTAGCGAATGAGGTCCCAAAGAAACAAAAAAAACTAGATGCAGCCAAATGACCATATTTGCTGGAGCCAAATAGTCATTTTTGCAGTGTGTGAGTTTGATTGGACAATTAATTTAGGAGTAAATACGTGTAAAATAGGTGGTGACTTCACAACACAGGGTTAACACAGAGGAGCTAGAGATTAACTTTGGCCACTAGATGTAGCCTAATGACCACATTTGAAAGGAGCCAAATGCTCAGTTATGCATGGTGATGATTTGATTAGCAAAAAAATTGGAAAAAAGTGTTGTTAAAGGTCAAAACACTAAGAGCGTAATCCTGTAAATGTGGGGGTGTGTCCAGGGATGTATTTTGACAGTTTGAATGAAATTTGAGTGACATGAGGCCAAATATCAGGGACTTATAGGGACCAGTTCATTCATGAAGCATGTTTAGAGTTTGACAGTAACCCAGATGGAAATTCTTGTAAATAGGAGCTTGCCCTTAGAGATGGTGGTTGCTGAAGATGTTTTTGATAGTTCTGTGCAGTTGTTTGAAAAATAAAATAAAGGGGGAGGAGCTATTACTCACAGAGTAAATCTTTTAATTGGCTGTCACCAATAGGAGGCGCCTTACTTTGCGTGAATGAAAGTCATATGGCTGCATTCAGGCTTGGACACTGAACAGTTGTGTGTGTTTTAGTCAGGATCTGACTTTGTACAAGGAAGTTATTATTGAGGAATTGTGTTTCTTAAGTAATGGTCAACTATGTGTAGTTTGGGTGTTTTCCAGTAGGGGGCGCTGTACATTGACAGGTACATAGACTCAGGCTGTGACAGCGAACATACGTGTGCACTTTGGTTCGGATCTGACTTTGCGAACCAGAGAAATAGAGGTTAGATTTTTACGAAAAAATTGTCAATTTTGATCGCCGTTTGTGGCCACGCCCTTCCAGTCAGGAAAAATTCAAAAATACCTTTGGTTCATATAAGTGTGTCGTACACATACATGCAGTTTGGAGATGATTGGAACAAAAACATAGGAGTTATTAGCAGAATTAGCTACCATGTCAGAATAGGAAGTAGAAGATTTTTCGTACAATTCTGAAGTCTTGAAACTTCTTTTGGTATCAAGTCTTATATTTTCTGATAGGTCTTTGCATGAAGAATGTGCATGAGAATTTTCACGCGGATCGGAGTTTGTTTAAAATTTAGCGAGGCAATTTTTTTTGCGCTAGCTACGACTGAATCTTGGGGTTCGGCAGGAACTTTCACGGGAAATTGACCACATACTAGCGGTGCGTCTAAGGGTCTAGCTAATAGAAAAAAATGTAACAAAAAATTGGATATAAAAATAAAGCAGTAACGAGGTCACGAAGTTGGCTAGTTTTCGAAAAATCCCGACTTTGACCTAAAATATTGGCAGTAACTCATAAAATGGTAACAAAACATTTTATATATTCGGAAAGGCCTCGGAAAGATCTATCTGGAAAAAAACTGTCATGCGATTCCGACCAAAAAAAAAACCACGTTTTACTCAGCGCCCCCTTGTGGCCAAACCGGAAGACTAATGAAAACTCTTTTAATAACTTTTAATCCTCGATATATGTCGCATACACACGAGAACATAGAAATCGATTGGATAAAATCCCTAGGACAAGTTCGTTCAAATAGCTAGCCTATTTTTGCCAAAAATGGCACATTTAGGCCTCATTTCTGAAGTTCCTGTTCAGAATTCACCATGTCGTTAAGAGACTTTTTTGTAGGTCTGGCCACCATGTCTCCAACCTACTAAAATTTACAGCTATAAAAAAATTTTCCCCGAGGGGCTAGCGCAACTAGTCCGCGCCTAGCGTAGCTAGCACTAAAAAAATTTCTAGACGTGACGCCTGAGTAGCGGTTGCACATTCACGGGGGTGTGCCATATGACGTTTGCGTTTATCTCAAGAGGAGTACCTGAAAAATGAGGCAACTGGGCAGGAAAGATAGAAAAAAAATCGACAGGGTTCCAAGAGGGTCCTCGCTGACACTTGTCAGTGCTCGGTCCCTAATTAAAGCTGCCAAGCAGCGATAAACGGGACCGAGCGCATTGGTCATTTGAGGCACACGTGGGGTTATGGCACGTTGGTCAATCGAGGCCCCTGTGGGGTTCAGAGCACATGGACACTACAACCCTGCAGAAGCCACCCTTAGTTTAAGTTGGGCTTGTAGATGCAGCCAAATGACCATATTTGCTGGAGCCAATTTGTCATTTTTGCAGTGTGGGACTTTGATCAGACATAAAATTGGGGCCAAAATATAAGCAAAAGTTGTAAGACCAAGAGTTGAATTTTCTATCTTAGAAGGTATGTCCAGGGATGTATCTTGACAGATCCATGATTTGGATTCATGTGAAATCAAACACAATGGTTCGTTATTAGTTGCAGACCCTTGCTCATGTGTTTTCAGGTTTGAGTTGAAATAGAATAATGGCAATAGTGGCAGTATAGCTTAAGTATATGTCTTTAATTTGTCAGAATTACGTATGAGTCAAAAATCCTGTGTATGAATCAAGTGTGACACAGCCAAAATGGTCCTTTGGTTACATGTAGTGGCTCCAGTGGCACAAAACATTACAGTTTCAGAGAAGGAACAGGTTTGAAATCGTGTAGAAAGTATTTCAATCAGATAGAATATTCATTCAAACATTTGTATAGCCACACTAAATCCTTGTGTTGCTATATCACAAATTTTTGTAACTGAGCGTTTCAGTTGAAATAGTTAGAGCTTGATCTAGTGCAATGTGAGTGTATGATAGAAGGGATCATGAGAAAGTTCAGGTGTGTTTAGTGCATTTTATTGAACATGATATTTACGTAACATGGTATATGGCATTGAACTAAGAAAGGTACAAGTGTAATAATGTAAAATAAAGGGAAAGGAAGTATAAAAATTCTGAACAAGCTGTGCATAAAAGGAGAAACAGATGGTTATTTTATTATTGTATGAACGTTGTGTCACTTAGAAATTGATTTGACTTATCTGGCAAACTGTGTTACTTGTGAGGTTGAGTGCAGTGTGAGTTGGAATAAGGTAAGTTGGGCTGTGAGAGTTGGACAATGGTGACTTAACACATAGTGGCATGAGCTGCAGAGAAGTGTTATGTGGGTGATCATGTGATGACTAGTAACAAAAGGTCTGTGCAGTCACATGCATATGTTAATGTTGTTTGGCAGTGGAAATGAGTTGAGTTGTTATTCTCCAGTTTATGCAGGGTGTGGTCAGGATTGTCTGAATAGGGTTATGGTAATGGGTTTCGGGGTGTGTAGATGGGTTGTCACATGATCTATTGTGTGAGTGGGTAGCAGAGCTGTAAGTCGTCAAGAAAGTGTGGGAGTGGTATCTTGTCTATTGAATTTCAATAGTTGGTTGTGTAAGGTGATGGTTTTGTTTGCATGACTGTGGCTATGGAAACACATAGCTGTAATTGGTTGATGTTGACCACGCCCCCTCAAGGTATATATTCAGGTGTTGTCCTGATTTCGGTGTCTTTCTGCTATCCTTCTCAGACCTTGCGCGTGAGCTTTTACGGTGAACGAGCTACCCATCTGAGTTATTGCAGAGAGACTCCCTTGGGCTTTCCAGCCTAATCTACCACCCTTTCCCTTTTTAATCTTTTTGAGTTTTTAGGTTCCATTTCTCCAGAGTTTATATCTCATTTTTTTTCTGTTCATCGATTATACATTGACGTACTTCTTCAGCGGAGGCCTACAAAGCTTGGGAGAAGTGAGTAGAATCCTTTGGTTACTTGATTTAATGTTGAATCTATTTTGCCAGTGGTATCAAGTGAGACGTAAGGTTATGACAATGATAGTAATGTTTTGTGGAACTCTGAGGATTGCATGAGTCCTTCAATAGAAGGGGGACTGTTCTAAGGAGTATCACTGTAGTTGGTATTTGTTTCTTAATGGATAATGTTTTGTGTTGATGTGATCAGGCAAAACTTGGTTTGCGTTTCTTTGTTGTTGGTAGATGAGGAAACATTTGTTATTATTGTTGGTGTCAGTAAAAACGAGAAAATGAAATATTTGCTAATATGTTTATGTATAGATATTTTTGAGGATAGTAAAATTGTTACAGTGTGTTTTTGTGAATTGTTAAATATATATGTTGTTTTTGTTAGCTCATTATTACACTGACCATTTTTGACAAAAGGTGAATAAGTAGATTTGATTGTTGGTGTATGCATGAAAGTGAAAAAGAATTAAGGTTTGTGCAGATAAACTTGTGTATCTTTGGATCATGAATTGAAATTATGGTGTTTGGTTTTGCAGTCAGTGAAAGGACACTGTTCCTGATTTCTCCGTGTGGACTGCAGGACTTTGTGCATCACACGGTAAGTTGTTTATCAAGTCATTTCTGGGGTTTTTTTATTTACGGATGTATTTATGAAAGTGTTTGGTTGCATAAGTGCTTCATGTTGTAGGTGTCCTATTTTGTTTGATCATCATTTTTGTCAATGTGTGTACAGATGCCTCGCACGAAGTCCTTTCGTCGTTCCCAGGCAGCTGCAAGGAGACATGCTGAGCGACCAGACTTTGCAATCACTCCCCGTTGGCCTGTTCCAGATGATGATGCACGTAAGTTGCAGCCTCATGTAATATTGTAGTTGATGTTGATGTATTTATAAGTGATATTTCGATATGTGAAAATCTGTTGTATTGTCATTTATTGACTTGTTTTGCTTAAACAACAGGTGAAGGCACAGGCTCGCGCCATCGTGTCAGGAAATGGCCAACTTCAGCTCTGACGGGGAAGAGCCACAAGTTGGTCATCCCGCCGGTGTCTCCAGAGAAAACTGTAAGAATGATGTTTGATTGTATTTTGTAACACACATCAGTGCATTTAATATTAGTAAGTAACTTGAATTCTGTCTTGTTATTGTTTCAGTTTGTTCTTCTCGTGGGTGACTCCCACCTGCGAGCCATCGCTGATGGTTTCGTGGAGATGCCAAAGGAACTCTTTTCCTTTGGCATCATGTCGACACCTGGAGCAGCTGCGCACCAGGTGAGGACAGAGCTGCTGCACGCCGAGGTTCCTGTTACTCCTGCAGCAGTGGTCTTGTTGGCGCCCAGCAACAACCTGACCCACTCCAAGACCATCGAAGAAGCAAGCTCCGATTTCTCCATGCTTCTGTGTTCAGCGATGAACAGATGGTGCAACGTAGGTTTTGAGCTTGCTGCTGTTACTGTATCATTGTTTACTGATGTTGTTCAACATATTGTTTATAATGTTTGCTTTTAAATTTACAAATAAATGTGAGCTCCATTTGACAACTTTGTTTGTAATACACAAATGTGTCTTTGTTCATTATCAGGTTGCGGTGCTTGATTTCCCTCCTCGTATCGGGAGCAACATGGCGAAGCAGGAGGCGCTCCGGCAGGAGTATCACCGTGTAGCTGCTCGTATGGGTATGCAATATTATCTACATGATTGTTTATATTTATATGTGGCATGCGTGCATAATTGAAAGTAGAATTCTGTTTTGGTGTTTATACATTATTCCATTTTTCATTTGAAGGTGTGAAGTACTTTCCAGCATCGCAGAGTTTCCCAGTAGCCGATACTGACCTGTGGGCTAGAGATGGAGTGAGTACAATTTGGTATTTAAGTATGCAAAAGTTCTGTTTCCTGTTGGAAGTTGTATTAACATGTTATATTTTCAATGTTTAATAGATTCACCTGTCTGACGACTTGGGGATGCCTATCCTAGCAGGACTGCTTTGGGAGGCTGCTTACCATGTAAGTTGTTTATGTGTAATGTGNGAGGCGCTCCGGCAGGAGTATCACCGTGTAGCTGCTCGTATGGGTATGCAATATTATCTACATGATTGTTTATATTTATATGTGGCATGCGTGCATAATTGAAAGTAGAATTCTGTCTTGGTGTTTATACATTATTCCATTTTTCATTTGAAGGTGTGAAGTACTTTCCAGCATCGCAGAGTTTCCCAGTAGCCGATACTGACCTGTGGGCTAGAGATGGAGTGAGTACAATTTGGTATTTAAGTATGCAAAAGTTCTGTTTCCTGTTGGAAGTTGTATTAACATGTTATATTTTCAATGTTTAATAGATTCACCTGTCTGACGACTTGGGGATGCCTATCCTAGCAGGACTGCTTTGGGAGGCTGCTTACCATGTAAGTTGTTTATGTGTAATGTGTTTTTTATGTTCTTTATGTTGATATATTGTGTTATGTTTGGATTTGTTTTAATTGAGTTGTTTTGTAATTTTGTATAATCCAGTATTATTTGTACCTTGTAACTGTGTTAATATGAAGATTTCTCTTAACTGTTAATAATGATTATTTCATTTTTATGTCTTTGTTAGACCCTGAAGCCTGTGCCAGAGACTGTCCGTGTGCAGATACCTCCCAGGCCATCTGTCCCACGTGTGAGGCCTAGAGTTGTTGTGAAGGGTGAGGGTCGTCCACCACGTCCTAGAGTGAACCCCTTCACAGAGTGGACACTTGTGCAACGGGGCAGTAAGGTAAATTGCATGACATGTTTCCTATGCGTTTAAAGACATTTGTATGGTAATAAAAAACTTAAAGTGAATGTTAACTCAAACTATGCTTCTTTGCAATACAGAGAAACTCATCAGGGGAGCTGGCTAGGTCCTCTGGTGTGGTTTCCAAGAAACGTATGGATGGGACACAGGTTAGTAGTTCTCTGATTTACCATGCACGTATTGAGAAAGTAGCTGAGTGTGGTTACTTTGTGTTGTGAAATAACTAAGTTAGTTGACAGCTGTTCAATTGAACACTTGTTTTTGATGATGATTTTTCAGGTGGAGTGTTCCATCCCGCTAAACCCAGTCTGGTTTAGCGCTGCCCTGTTGGATGAGATGAACAAGCTTGTTTCATCTCATCAACCTGGTCCTGCAGGTGGTGCTGGTCGTGCAGGCTGCACTGCCGTTCCCATGGGCAAGCAGGTAATTTTTAAACTAATTTGTGTGTTGGTTCTATGTTGTGATCGATATGTTGTAAGATTGAATGTTGCTGTTGTGTCAGTGGACCACTGATATAATGACTGTTTTTCTTTTTTTTTTAGAGAGCCTTGGTGGAACGCAAGGGGAAGGCTTCTGTCTCCAAGAGGAGTCGGTCCTTCCGACAGGTAAGTTTGATGTGATACTGTCCTTAGGTAGTGTTTCAACTTATTAAAACTGTGGATAGTTTGACAGTTTGTTGTTGATGATTAAATGCTTGACATTCATTTTACCTGGTTTTTATTCAAGGTGGAGGCAGAGCCGTGTGTGGTGAGTGTGCAGCCCCGGGGCACACCTACCACGGTCTTGCCAGAGATGGTTCAGGTCGAGGTGAGTGGTTTTACAGTCTTTCAATTATTAAATAGCATTGTTTCTGTTTACTTCTTTGACAGTCCAATGTCTGATGTTATTATGTTTTGCACTTCATCTATCTTAAAGTGGAACTATTGCAATAAGAGCAAATAGAAGTTCAATTGACTAATAGAAAGATTTGATATGTTAGTTGTTTTTTAAAGACATTCACATGTTTTATTTTTGTCAGGTCCAGGCTGTCCATGCGTCCCCAGGGTGTTCTGTGTCTGCCACGTCCTCCACGCCTGCAACATCTGTTCTAGCCCCTCATGCCCAGGTCCCTGACAACCATCGCACTCAATCCTGCATTGAAGCTCAAGGTGATGTTGCTCCTGTATGTTGTGTATGTTGTGAAGAGTTACCACCACCTGTAATTTTTGGCAGTCTTAGAGCAGGGAGTGAAGAACGTACTGATGTTAATGCAGCCATATGTTGTAGTGTTGTGGCTGCAATTAAACACAAGGTTGCACCTGTGTGTACTTGGGGTAGCACAGATGTAGATGAGGTGAGCTCAGTGGCTACTGATTTGTATGCTTTTATTGCCCAAGAGAGTCAGACTTTGAAAGACAAAAACAGGTTTTATCAGCTTGTACAGAACACCAGGGTGTTTGGCAGGAAGTGGAAAGTTGAGCTTGACCTAGCAGAGTACATTGTCGTTGGACCTAGTGGAGAGGCTCTGTTGTATGAGAAGCTGCAAGACGTTTTGATGAGTACTGGCATGTGTCTATTTAGCATTGACAGTGCATGTACTGTGATAATAAAACATAACAATTACTTGGTGGTTGTTGACTGTGGACAAAGAGATGGGTCTGGATTTGCTTCAGGATGTGGTAGATCCGTGGCTGTATTTACTACATGCCTTGGCGATTTAATGTTTCACATTAGGGGTTTGCAACAGTCGTTGAAAGGACAGTGCTATGCTGTTGTGCCCATGGCTGTGGATGAGATGGATGTTGATGCTGCTGTGGAGAGCTCCACAGAAGTTTCATGTTGTGTTGTTGAACTTTCAGAAAGTGAGGGTGAGGTCTCAGAAAGTGAGGTTGAAGTCATAGACAGTGATGTTGAGGCTGCAGACAGTGATGTTGTAGTTGAGGTTGAGGGAAACAGCATTGTCAGGGCTGCAAATCATGTGCATGGATCCTTTCATCAGGGAGATGATCGTTTCGAAAATGGAGGGAAACAGTGTATGGCTATTAGCCTGGTAAGCTTGGCCAAACATGTGTCTCACAGTGTGTTTACATGGCAGTCAGATATCCTGGATGAGGTTGTTGTTTCAGGGGACAAGTTGTATTCCTCTTTGAAGGACAAGAAACTGATCAGTGACACTGTGAATCACTATCTTCTTGCATCAGAGTTGCCCAAAGAGTATGTAGTTGATGGGCAGAGGTTTGAGTTTGACTACGGTCAGGTTATGAGTGGAGATGTTAATCTTGTTGAGGGAGGTCTCATAGATGATGGAGTTTACATCAATTTGAGAAATGGATTAGCTCGGATGCTCTCTTGTTATGACACATGTCTTTTGACAATGTGTGGCAGCACTTGTGCTATTGTTCACCAGAGTGGACAGTATGCAGTTATTGATTCTCATGCTCGTGGTTCAGATGGTTTGATTGATACAAGAGGTAAAAGTGTTGTTTTGTATTTCAGTTGTCTTGATGAGCTATTTGATCACATGTGCAGGCTTTCAGAAGCATTAACAGCAAATGAAAAGCTATTTGAGATTGTTGGTGTGTGTGTTTCTGTACCTAAATCTGTCATCAGAAACAAAAGTGTGGGAAGCAAAGGTGGTGTGTTTGGTAGTTGTTTGAATGAAAGTTCTGGTCGTCTGGCAGCATCCAGCTGTATCAGCACTCAGAGACTTCCTAAGCGCAAGAAGCCAATGGAAAGTTGTGTGAATAAGAAGTGGAAAAGTAATGATGTTGATGAAGCTATTTCAGATGTTGAGTTTGTAAGTTCTGTTATAAACAAAGAATTGCAGTTTTGTCCGCTAAGTAAGGAAATGTCAAGCATTTTGTGCAACAAGTTGACAATTCAGTCAGAGAAGGTCAGTGCAACATGTGTTGATGTAGGTCCACTAGGATCTCCATGTAGAAATGAAAAGATAGCTGCTGATGGAAATTGTTTTTTTAGGGCAGTCAGTCAAGCTTTGAGTGGTAGTCAGGACAATCATAAGACAGTTAGACTTGCTGTTGTGAAACACATGGAGAGGAATGAGCGTGCATATAACAGTCTTTTGAGGAGTGAGTTCTCTTCAGTTTCAGAGTATGTTAATGTGTCGAGGATGAGGTATGTTGGTAGCTGGGCAACAGAAGTAGAGATCCAAGCAGCAGCAGATTTTTTAGGAGTAAATATTTTTACTTACTGTCAGAACCGCTGGTTTGAATATAGTTGTAGAAAAGAAAACATGTCGAATCAGGGGATTTATTTAGAGAACTGCTATGGGAACCATTATGAGACAGTAATGTGTGTAAAGGAAGCTGAGTCACAAAGTTGTTATAAATGTTGTATTTTGGGTGGAAGTAGGTGTACATCATATAACATTAGAACACGTAAATCAGGAGATGACAGAACATGTTTAGCAGAGAATGTTTCAGAGGAGCAAGAGAGAAGACCATGTACATACTTTAAAAGAAAAAAGTTCGTACAAAGAGTGACATACATGAGAAATATGTTACACAGAAAGACAGTGAAGAGCAAAAGTAAATTGTGGATGAAAAATGAGTATGATACCAATTTACAGTATAAGGAGATGAAACAGGAAAGAAGCAGGATACGAACTAATTTGCAGTATCATACTGATGATGAGCATAAGGAAAAAGTAAAGTTAAGGGGTATAATTCTATATAGGAATGATGAGAAGCATAAAATAAAAATGCAAACAAGAAGTATCAATGTATATAGGGACGATGAAAGGCACAAGAAAGAAGTGAAGAAAAGGAGTATGTATAGATTTAGACATGATGACAAGCATAGGAGGAACATTTTAGAGGGAAATAGATTGAGAAGGCAGAAGGACAAGGAGAGGTTAGAGCAGTTTGACGCTGTTATGGAACAGTTTCTAGAAAAAGTCAAACATGGTCCTGAATTTATCTGTTGTGTGTGTCATAGGATTTTGTTTAGACACCAGGTGTTGACTTGTGATAAAACAGATTATGAGACACAGAGAGAAACAGCTATAGTAGCAAAGAGATGTTTAACAGACAAGTTTGTACATAAATGTACTGACAATTGTGAATCTCCGTGTACATTGTTAGATTCATCCAGAGGTCAGATGTGGATTTGCTACACCTGCCATAGTAAGATAAGCAAAGGTGTTTTTCCACCTGAAAGTATTTATAACAATTTAAACCTTGAGCAAGTTCCAGAGGAATTGTCTTGTTTGAATACTCTGGAACAACATTTGATAGCCTTGAACATTCCATTTATGAAAATGCTAGCTTTACCAAAAGGTGGGCAAAATGGAGTTCATGGTCCAGTCACTTGTGTTCCAGCAAATATTGTACAAACAGACAATTTGTTACCTCGTTCAAATATGGAAGGCTCATTGTTGAGAGTGAAGCTGAAACGTAAGCTGACTTATAAAGGTCACTATGAGTATCAGTTTGTCGATCCAATGCGTGTAAGACGGGCGTTGCGTCACTTGAAAGAGACTAATATTCATTATGCAGATGTAGAGTTTAATGAAGAGTGGCTCAATGAGTTTTGTAGAGAGGAAGAGGTTGTGTGTGGTGACAGTAATGAAGCGAATGAAGGTAGTGTTGATGTGTCTGAAGATGTGGCTGATGATGAATTGTTGCATGACAGACAGCAACACTGCATGTTTCAGGACACTTGTTTGATGCCTATAGACATTGGTCAGGAGGCATTAGATCAGTACCTAGATGGCATTTTGAATGTAGCCCCAGCTGAAGGGAACAATCCTGTTAGATTGTTGAGTGATGAATCTAATGAAGGTAGGTGTTTCCCAGTATTATTCCCTCAGGGTAATAATACGTTTCATGAGAGTAGGCACTATAGGTTGACCTTATCAAGATATTTCAATAATAGAATTTTAAATGCTGATGGTAGGTTTGGTAAGAATGTGGAGTACATTTTTTATGCTCAGTACATGTCAGAGCTAGAGCAGGTGGTCTCAAGTGTGTCCATAGCAATGAGGAAAGGAACAGCCAACCATGGGTCATGTAGAGTTCGTGATGTACTACAGAGTGAGGAGTCTTTGAAAAACGTGCTACAGTTTGATGATGGCTATCGGTTTTTGAAACCTATTAGAGGTACTCCAGCATTTTGGCAGGGAGTTCAGAAGGATCTTTTGGCTTGTGTTCAACAGCTAGGTATTCCTACGTGGTTTTGTTCCTTTTCTTCTGCTGATATGCGGTGGAAAAACCTCTTAAGTTGTATTTTGAAACAGGAAGGAAGGACTGAGACAGCTGAGGAGTTAGAGTGGGCAGACAGATGTGAGCTTTTGAGGCGTAATCCGGTCACAGCTGCGAGAATGTTTGATTTCCGCTGGCATTGTTTTCTTAGAGAGGTTTTGATGTCTCCAGCAGAGCCAATTGGTAAGATTGTGGATTACTTTCATAGAGTAGAATTTCAGCAACGTGGGTCCCCACACATTCATAGTTTGTTTTGGATTGACAATGCTCCACTGATTGATAAAAACACAGATGAGGAAGTTGTTGAGTTTATTGATAGGTATGTAACTTGTGAGTTACCATCACAGGATGAGGACCTGTTAGAAGTTGTGACATCTGTGCAGCAGCATTCAAAGCGTCATTCTAAAACATGCAAAAAAAAGAACACGACTTGTCGGTTTAATTTTCCAAGGCAAGCATCAGGTAGGACTTTTATATGTAGAGGCCAAAGTGCAGAAGATTCAGGAGAGAAGTGTCAGTGTCAGGTACAGAAAAAGGACGGTGTAAATGCAAGTGCGTGCAAAGAGTGTCAGGCAAAGAAAGATTCAGAGAAGTTACTTAGGGAAAGAGCTTCAGCTATTCTGACAGTTGTGAAAAAGGCTCTCACAGATGAAGATAGGCAGTTTGATAGTATAGAGCAGTTGTTTCACAGTGTAGGGACAGATCAGGCGACTTTCGAGTGGGCTTGCAATTTGTTGGCACGTAAAACGCATGTTGTTTTGAAGAGGGATGTGAATGAAGTCTGGATTAACCAGTACAACAAGTCACTGTTGAAATGCTGGAATGCCAATATGGATATCCAGTATGTTGTTGATGCATATGCCTGTGTAGTGTATATCATTTCCTACATATCAAAAGCAGAACGGGAGATTGGTCTTTTGTTAGCTAATGCTCAGAAGGAGGCAGCGAAGGATCAAAATGTCAGTGCGAGAGAGGCTTTGAAGCAACTGGGTACTGTATATCTTCACAACAGAGATGTTTGTGCCCAGGAGGCTGTTTATAGGTTAGTGCCGAGCATGCATTTGAAGGAATGCTCAAGAAAGGTTGTGTTTGTCCCAACAGGGGACAATGTTGTACGTTTGAGTTTGCCTCTGAGCGTGTTAAAAGCAAAGGCATCATCACAAGATGTTTCTTCAGAAGACATGTGGATGACTAGTGTAGT
>RPOG01004567.1:3111-26394 GCA_008086565.1 Thalassoma bifasciatum | reverse complement strand
GATAGGTACAAGCGAAGGCCTAACAACAGTGAGTTTAATGACATGTGTTTGGCATCTTTTGTTTCAGAATATCGTGTGCTAAGCAAAAATGAGAATTCCAAAAATTCTATCAAACTTCAAAAGGACAGTGGCCGTATTATTAAAAGAACACGTTCGAAACCAGCAGTGGTACGTTATGCAAGATTCTCTGAGACAAAAAGTCCTGAACTATTCCACCAGAGTATTTTGCAGTTGTTCTTTCCATATCGCACAGACACGCAGCTCAAACCATGTCAGTTTGAGACTTTTAAGGAGTTTTACATCAATGGCTATGTCATGTTTTGTGATGGCTCTAGGCGCTTAGTGAAGGAGGTTGTAGATGCCAACAGAAGTAAGTTTGAAATTCAAGCTGAGGATTTGGATGAGATTAGAAATTCTGTTGATAGTGATGGTCCTTTAGAAGATGCGTGGTGTCAGTTGTGCCCAGAACAGGAATTGGAACGTTTGCAGTGTGTGGAGGAAATGCAAAACAGAGAACAGAATGTAGATGAGCATGTTGATAACATTCCTGATTTGTCTGTCAACTGTAAAGACATCTGTCATTTGGAAAAGAGGAGTAATGTAATGAGTAGAAGGGATGGCATGGCTCTAGTGAAGTCACTCAATGACACTCAGTTCTCTGTTTTCAATCAGGTTAGACAGTGGTGTTTAGACAAGGCTTGTGGCAGGAATCCAGACCCCCTGCATTTGTTTGTAACAGGTGGTGCTGGTACAGGTAAAAGTCATCTTGTGAAAGCTATTCAGTATGAGGCAGTGAGGTTGCTGTCACCTATGTGTCGTCAACCAGACAACACTTGTGTTTTGTTGACAGCACCTACAGGTATTGCTGCGTACAATTTGCATGCAGCAACCATTCACAGCACACTCAGCATTGGAAAGGATGTACGCCTACCGTATATTCCTTTGGGAGAAGAGAAAATCAATTCTTTGCGTGCTAAGTTTATAGATTTACAGTTGTTGATTATTGATGAGATCTCTATGGTAGATCACAGATTGTTGGCATATATTCATGGGAGGCTGCGCCAGATTAAACAGATTGGAGATTTTTCCCCTTTTGGTAATGTGAGTATCATTGCGGTTGGTGATTTTTATCAGTTGCCTCCTGTGAAAGGGAAGCCTTTGTATATTGATGTTGATGGGGTGAACTTGTGGAACAGTCTGTTTAGAGTTGTGGAATTAACAACAATTGTCAGACAGCAGGATAGTGCATTTGCTGAGGTGCTGAATAGAGTGAGGACACGTGATAAAGACAGTCTAATGCTAGCTGGTGACATTGAGACACTGAGGCATTGTGAAACTGGAGAAGTTAGCTCAGCTCTCCATATTTTTCCGACCAATCAGCAAGTAAATGAGCATAATATTCAGGAGCTGTTTAGAGTTTGTCCTGAATATGTAGAAATTGAGGCACAGGATTTTAATACTGGCAAAAAAACTGGGAAACTGGAGCTCATGAGCGGGCATCATACCAAAGCTAATAAGACGTGTTTGGAGGAGACTCTGCTTTTGGGAAATGGTGCTCGTGTCATGTTGTGCAAAAATGTGGATGTAGGTGATGGTCTGGTGAACGGTGTATGTGGTACTGTGATCCACATAGCAACTGTTGAAGGCAAAAAGTTTCCTGAAAAGATTTTTGTGACGTTTGATGATCCTGAGATTGGTGCTCAGAGGAGACGGCAGTGTGGCAGTGTTAGTGACAACTTAGTCAGTTCTACACCTATTGAACCTGAGGAAGAGAGGGTGAGCGGTAAGGGTGGATTGCGGAGGCAATTTCCACTGAAACTTGCATGGGCTTGTACAGTCCATAAAGTGCAGGGTCTTACTGTGGATGAAGCTGTATTGTCCTTCGAAAGGGTATTTTCTGCAGGGCAGGCATATGTGGCTTTAAGCCGCGTGCGTTGTTTGTCAGGGTTGATTATTCAGGACTTCAATGAAAAGAAGATTTATTGTAGGCGTGATATCAGAGGAGCTCTACAAAGCATGCCCAGATACTTAATTGAAGACAGAACCATGCACACAAAATCACATGATTTCTCTGTGTTTCTGATGAATGTGCAGAACTTGTCTCTTCATTTGTCAGATTTAGTGAGGTGCACACAGCAGTTGCAGGTTAACATTATTGCTGTGACAGAAACATGGTTGTCAAGTGATTCTGTTCTAGACAACATTGTTATCAATGGTTTTCAGTTCCATCACCGTCCACGCAGTGTCTGTTATAGCAGTGAGCACCCAGTTTTGACCACATTGCAAGCCCAACAACATGGGGGTGTTGGCATCTTTACTCTGGAGAATATGGAGTGTGACGTACTCCAAATTCCACAAGTGAATTTGGAGTGTATGGTGTACAGATATGGTAGTTTGAATGTTGTTCTTGTGGTCATCTATCGTCCCCCAATTTATCCCATGTCTCTGTTTAAAGAGAATCTCAGCAAGTTGCTGGATGGGCTTAACCTGCTCAGTGACAGTATTGCTGTCATGGGAGATTTTAATGATGACATTTTGAAGTCATCATCACTTACTAGGTTTTTTGCAGATAGGGGGTATGTTCAGGTTGTAACACAAGCCACTACAGAGAGAGGCACACTTATTGACCATGTGTATGTGAAAACATCACAGTATCAGGTACAGTCAGTAGTGTTGACTGCTTATTTTAGTGACCATGAGGGCATTCTGTGTTGTTTTGACAGGTTGACAAGTACATAGATTTGATGTCAAATAATCTGTTTCAATAGTTAAACCAAGGCACTTTCAACAAAACATGAAGTTTCACTGTGATAATCACATGTTGAATACTTGTCATTTGTTTGTATTTATTGATGATTAAGCATGAAATGTTATCTGTCACAATATTTAAGACAGTTGGCAAATTTATTTATATATTAATGTAATGACTTTCATGTCACACATAAGTAGCTCAAACAATGATGTGTGTCTGCTTGCTAGATGTATATTCAGGAATATGAATTTTGTGATGCCAATTTAATTATAATTATTATAAGTATTTATAAGTGATAGTAACTGCTGTCTTTTCTGTGGGGGTTCCGACCCTTGTCTATGACAGGATCCTGTGAGTTGACTGTGCTAACCTGAAGAGCTGAAACTGCAATAAGTTATTATGAGGCTGACCCATAGCTACATTCCTTAAGGACTCTTGAGCATGATGACATAGTTCATGTGACAACAATACTGATCACTTTGTCTCTGTATACTGTAATGAGTTTTTTCAGTGTGTTATTTATAAATGTTGTGTGATGTACATGTTTTATGGTTTTCTTTTAATATGGGGATTGTTTTCGTAAATTGATGAAATGTAGTGTAATGAACTGTCTGTATGCTACTGATTTAGACTGTTATTTTAACAGATGTGTTTTCATTGTACCTCTAGTGTCTTGCTCACTTAAAATGCTTCAATGTTTGTAGTGATACTGTATTTTATTGATAGAAGGTTCTTTTCAATTGCCCCTCAAAATGCACTTAAGCATGCCAATTACATATCATTTTGCAGGCCATGTGTTTTCCTCTGAAGAAATATTATATATACACTTGAAACTTGAATGTTGGTTCTTTTTGTTATGTTAGCTAACTAACAGTAAATACCTAAATAAACAACATCCCTTGTATTGTTGAAAAGGTTTCAGTGACTTCCACATGCTTTTTCTGCTCAACTATATGTCATTATGAAATATTGTATCATTGACCTGCAGCGATCAATAAACTCAAAATTTGTTGTGTCTAAAACTGATGTTTGACTGATTTTTTTGGTAGAACGACAAGAAAGGGAACAATTGTGATGTGTAACTGTTATGGAAAAGTTGTAAAACTATTCATGTATTCAGATTCACATATTCAATAAGAACAGCGACATATTACACTATCTGCTACTACCTTAACCTACTTTCAGTGACATCACACACATACTGACACATGTTGATCTGCCTGTGTATCACTCTGTGTATCCTACTGACAGACACACAAACACACACACACACACACACACTCACACACCCACACAGAGACACACACTCACACACAGTGCTTCAAAAACCTTACTCATTTATCCATATTGAAGATTTTGTATGTAACTCAGCACTTGAATGCACAAGTGGCTGTATTAAGCTCAACATAGTTTTCATAATTGCAGAACACAATAATTTACAAAGTCAATCAGTACACATTTCAGTTGTTAAAGTAGCAAACCTACGCTGCAAGCTCTGTTTACAATCATCAGAGACAAACAGACGTAAGGATTAACAAAGAGCAGTCAAAGATGAAGTTTGGCCACTAGATGGAGCCCAATGACCACATTTGAAAGGAGCCAAATGCTCAGTTATGCATGGTGATGATTTGATTAGCCAAAAAATTGGAAAAAAATGTTGGTAAAGGTGAAAACACTAAGAGTGTAATCCTGTAAATTTGAGGGTGTGTCCAGGGATGTATCTTGACAGTTTGAATGACATTTGAATGACATGAGGCCAAAATTCAGGGACTTATAGGGACCAGTTCATTCATGAAGCAAGTTTAGAGTTTGACAGTAACCCAGATGGAAATTCTTGTACATAGGAGCTTGCCCTTAGAAATGGTGGTTGCTGAAGATGTTTTTGATGTTTCTGTGCAGTTGTTTTGAAAAATAGAATAAAGGGGGAGGAGGTATTACTCACAGAGTAAAACCTTGAATTTCCTGTCACCAATAGGAGGCGCCTTATTTTGCGTGAATGAAAGTCATATACATGCATTCAGGCTTGGACATTGAACATTTGTGTGTGTTTTGGTCAAGATCTGACTTTGTAGAAGAATGTTATTATTAAGGAATTGTGTTTCTATAGTAATGGTCAACTATGTGTAGTTCCGGTGTTTTCCAGTAGGGGGCGCTGTACATTGACACCTACATGGACTCAGGCTGCGACAGCGAACATACGTGTACAGTTTGGTCCGGATCCGACTTTGCGAGCCAGAGATATAGAGGTTAGATTGTTCAAAAAATGGTCAAATTTGATCGGCGTTTGTGGCCACGCCCTTTTACCCAGGGAAAATTCAAATAATACCTTTGGTGCATATGAGTTTTTTGTACACATACGTGAAGTTTGGAGATCATCGGAGAAAAGCTGTAGGAGTTATTAGCAGAATGCAAAACAGGAAGTTGGTCCATGCTACACAGGAAGTGGCCTAATTCTGAAGCCGTGAAACTTTCTTCGGTATAAAGTGTTATATTTTCTGATAGGTCTTTTCATGAAGAATACGCATGAGAATTTTCACGCCGATCGGAGTTCGTTTAAAATTTAGCGAGGCAATTTTTTTTTCGCTAGCTACGACTGAATTATGCCATCCGGCCGGAATTTTCACGGGAAATTGGCCACATACTGGTGGTGCGTCTAAGGGAGTACCTAATTTAAAAATTGTTAACAAAAAATTGGATTTAAAAATAAAAGAGTAATGAGGTCACGAAGTTGGCTAGTTTTCCAAAAATGCCGACTTTGACCTAAAATATCACCAGTAACTCATAAAATGGTAACAAAACATTTTATATATTCCGAAAGGCCTCGAAAAGATCTATCTGGAAAAAAACTGTCATGCGATTCAGACTTCGTAAAAAAGTTCGGAAAAGTAATCGCCCCCTTGTGGCCAAACCGGAAGACTAATGAAAACTCTTTGTACAACTTTTAATCCTCGATATATGTCGCATACACACCAGAACACAGAAATCGATCGGATAAAATCCCTAGGACAAGTTCGTTCAAATAGCTACCCTATTTTTGCAGAAAATGGCACTTTTAGGCCTCATTTCCGAACTCCCTGTTCAAAAGTTTTTTTGTTCGCCAGAGACTTTTTTGTAGGGCTTGACACCATGTATTGAACCATTTAAAATTTACAACTATTGTACAACTTTTTCAGAGGGGCTAGCGTAAGTAGTCCGGGCCTAGCGTAGCTAGCACGAAAAAAATTTCTAGAAGTGACGCCTGAGTAGCGGTTACACATTCACGGGGGTGTGCCATAGTGCCCCCGCGTTTATCTCAAGTGGAGTACTTGAAAAATGAGGCAACTGGGCAGTAAAGAAACAAAAATAATAATCCGAGCAATTCCAAGAGGGTCCTCGCTGACCCAGTCTGCTCGGTCCCTAATTAAAGCTGCCAAGCAGCGATAAGCGGGACCGAGCGAATTGGTCATTCGAGGCACATGTGGGGTTATGGCACGTTGGTCAATCGAGGCCCCTGTGGGGTTCAGAGCACATGGACACTACAAGCCTGCAGAAGGCACCCTTAGTTTCAGTTGGGCTTGTAGATGCAGCCAAATGACCATATTTGCTGGAGCCAAATAGTCATTTTTGCAGTGTGTGAGTTTGATTGGACAATTAATTTAGGAGTAAATACGTGTAAAATAGGTGGTGACTTCAGAACACAGGGTTAACACAGAGGAGTTAGAGATTAACTTTGGCCACTAGATGGAGCCCAATGACCACATTTGAAAGGAGCCAAATGCTCAGTTATGCATGGTGATGATTTGATTAGCAAAAAAATTGGAAAAAAAATGTTGGTAAAGATCAAAAGACTAAGAGCGTAATTATGTAAATTTGAGGGTGTGTCCAGGGATGTATTTTGCCTTAGAAATGGTGCTTGCTGAAGATGTTTTTGATAGTTCTGTGCAGTTGTTTTGAAAAATAAAATAAAGAGGGAGGAGCTATTTCTCACAGAGTAAAACCTCGAATTTCCTGTGGGCAATAGGAGGCGCCTTACTTTGGGTGAAGAAAAGTCATATGGCTGCATTCAGGCTTGGACACTGAACATTTGTGTGTGTTTTGGTCCGGATCGGAGTTTGTATAAGAATGTTATTATAAGGAATTGTGTTTCTATATTAATGGTCTACTATGTGTAGTTTAGGTCTTTTCCAGTAGGGGGCGCTGTACATTGACACCTACATGGACTCAGGCTGTGACAGCGAACATATGTGTGCACTTTGGTCCAGATCGGACTTTGCGCACCAGAGATATAGAGGTTTGATTGTTCAAAAAATGGTCAGATTTGATCGCTGTTTGTGGCCACGCCCTTTTACCCAGGGAAAATTCAAAAATACCTTTGGTGCATATGAGTTTTTTGTACACATACGTGAAGTTTGGAGATGATCGGTGAAAAAGTGAAGGAGTTATTAGCAGAATGCCAAACAGGAAGTGGGTCCATGCTACACAGGAAGTGGCCCAATTCTGAAGCCGTGAAAGTTTCTTCGGTATAAAGTGTTATATTTTCTGATAGGTCTTTTCATGAAGAATTCACATGAGAATTTTCACGCCGATCGGAGTTTGTTTAAAAATTAGCGAGGCACTTTTTTTTGCGCTAGCTACGACTGAATTATGCGATCCGGCCGGAATTTTCACGGGAAATTGGCCACATACCGGTGGTGCGTCTAAGGGAGCACCTAATTTAAAAATTGTTAACAAAAAATTGGATTTAAAAATAAAGGAGTAACGAGGTCACGAAGTTGGCGAGTTTTCCGAAAATGCCGACTTTGACCTAAAATATCGGCAGTAACNCCTGTGTGCATGTCTGAACATGCTGCAATCGCTCTCAGTCAGCCACATGGGAGCGAGGGCCGTTCTTTCCTGCATGTGGCTCTACTTTTAAATACATTTACTTCGTTGTCGAATTTTAACATTTTATTGCTTTTATAGTGAAGATTTTTGTGGCTGTGGAATGACCTTGATCCATGTGAAATAAAGAAAAATGGCTCCTTAAAGGTTGCAGACCCCTGCTCATGTGTTTCAGGGTTGAGCTGAAATAGAATAATGACAACATGCAGAGAGCTGCATGGCCACAGCACATTCCTCTGTCTGCTCTCATGTTTCTTCAAGAAGCCTCCCTGTGCACTGAAAATAGGTCACAGAGCAAAAATGGTCATTTGGCTCCATCTGGTGGCCAAACTCACACAGACTACCCAAAGATTCAGTTTGGCCACTAGATGGAGCTAAAACCCTTTTTTGTTGGAGCAAAATGATCATTTTCACAGGTTGCAGAGTTTGAAACCGGTCTTTTAATCTTTTTTCTTTACTAATTTTTAGGTATTCTGTTTCTCAAATTAGGAGAGTCATACTCCCACACAGGTCCCTACCTAAAACTGTCAAACTTACTTTAGACTTCTTCTAATCCGATTTTTAGTCCCCGAATAACTCTCACTGTGGTTCATGAAACCACTTCAGACTTTGACACTTTACAAGAGAAATATCATTCAAAACAGAAGCTTGACCTAATTAACTGAGCTTGTTGAAGATGTTTTAGAAATTTCAAATAGAATATCAACATCAAATGGCTGCATGCTCACAGCACAGCCTCCTGCTGCTCTAAAAATAAGAGTCACAATGTCAGAACTGAAAGAAATCACACAGCAAAAATGGTCATTTGGCTCAACCTGGTGGCCGAAAGAAGACAGAACATCTAAAAGTTAAGTCTGGCCACTAGATGGAGCCAAATGACCATTAATGCTGGAGCTAAATGATTATTTTTGCAAGGTACAGAGTTTTGTCAGCCTAAAACTTGGAAAAAATGAATTGTGAAAAATCTTTAAGACGTACAGTTTTATCCTCTAAGTTTGAGGGTGTATCCAGGGATGGATCATGACAGTTTAAATGAAATTTGAAGGAGNATTAACTGAGCTTGTTGAAGATGTTTTAGAAATTTCAAATAGAATATCAACATCAAATGGCTGCATGCTCACAGCACAGCCTCCTGCTGCTCTAAAAATGAGAGTCACAATGTCAGAACTGAAAGAAATCACACAGCAAAAATGGTCATTTGGCTCAACCTGGTGGCCGAAAGAAGACAGAACATCTAAAAGTTAAGTCTGGCCACTAGATGGAGCCAAATGACCATTAATGCTGGAGCTAAATGATTATTTTTGCAAGGTACAGAGTTTTGTCAGCCTAAAACTTGGAAAAAATGAATTGTGAAAAATCTTTAAGACGTACAGTTTTATCCTCTAAGTTTGAGGGTGTGTCCAGGGATGGATCATGACAGTTTAAATGAAATTTGAAGGAGATTAGGCTCAAAATCAGGGAGTTATCAGGAGTCCTTGATTCATGAAGTCACTTCAGACTTTGACACTAAACTTGAGACACATCATTCAAAATAGGAACTTGACCTTATATATGGTGCTTGTTGAAGATGTGTTTGATGTTTCTGTGCAATTTAAAAAAAATTTTCTAGTTTCCCCCTCCTCGATTCCCACTGGCGTATTTTGTGAACTAAACGACAACGGTTATCCCCCGCGGAATGAAACGCACTTATTTTGGGTATACCGACCTGATTCCGACACTGTCAATTGTAAAAACACACTAAACCAGTCCTAGACTGAAACATGTTCTTTCAATAATTCCCAAAACACAAACACAGAAAATTGTCAATTTTGGGTCGACTTTGACACATCACTGAAGACACATCATTCAAAATAGGAACTTGACCTTATATATGGGACTAGTTGAAGATGTTTTTGATGTTTCTGTGCAATTAAAAAAAAAAAAAGATCAAAGGGGGAGGAGCTAAGGGTGACCGCATAAAACACTTGATTTCCTGTTGCCAATAGGGGGCGCCTTACTTTGCGTGAATAAAACCCATATGGCTGTGCTCAGGCTGGGACAGTGAACATGTGTGAGAGTTTTGGTCAGGATCTGACTTTGTACGAGAAGGTTATTAACCAAAAACACCAAGACTTTTTACCAGTTGAAAACCGCGGGGATCACCGGTGCGGGTAGTTATAATATTGTTAGGAAGTTATTGAAAACTAGTAGTCACCCAGATCATACGTGGACAGGTTAAACCTCTATTAGTCTTTTTTTGACATCCTGTTCAAGCTTTAAGTTCGCACCGTGCTAGCGCAAAAATTCTAACTTTGATGTAAAATTTCAGAACTTTAAATTATTGTTTTGCCTTAACATTTTACATTTTTATGAAGGTCTTGGAGTGATAAACGTGCCCAAAAAATTTCATACAAATCGGAGAATGTAAATTTTTCTTTTTTTTTGGCGCCCTCTGGTGGCCACGCCCCTGCAGATTATAACAATCTTTTAATAACTTTTAATCGTCACTGTGTGTAGTATACACATGAGAAATTTGAAGCTGATCCGACAAAAACCCTAGGACAAGTTCGTTCAAGTAGGTACCCTATTTTTGGCTGTTTTGGAATTTTTAGGCCTCATTTCCCGACTTCCTGTACAGAATTTCTACATGGACCCAAGAGACTTTTTTGAAGGTCTGGCCAATGTCTTTAGATTCTACTAAAATTTGCAACTATAGCACCACTTTTACCGAAGGGCTAGCGCAGCTAATCCGTGCCTAGCGTAGCTAGCATCATAAAAAAATTTCAGCATTTGGCCTGAGTAGCGGTAACACATTCACGGGTGTGTGCCATATGTCGATCGCGTTTATCTCAAGTGGAGTACCTGAAAAATGAGGCAACTGGGCAGTTAAGAAACAAAAATAATAATAATAATCCTAAGGATTACAAGAGGGTCCTCGCTGACCCAGTCTGCTCGGTCCCTTTAATTTCGGCGTTCGCCGCTATGTGCCCGGGAGCGAGTGCACGCGAGCAGGCTCGTAAGCGAGCCTGTTGGCGTGCTCTCGCTGAGGGGCAAGGAGCGGCGAACGCCGAAATTAAAATTTTTCGCAGCTGGACACACGTACAGACTTGTACGACGTTAGCGAGAGTCAGTCGGTGTACCCTCGCTCCCGGCAAGAAAGCTGCATGTGGCTCTACTTTTAAATACATTTACTTCGTTGTCGAATTTTAACATTTTATTGCTTTTATAGTGAAGATTTTTGTGGCTGTGGAATGACCTTGATCCATGTGAAATAAAGAAAAATGGCTCCTTAAAGGTTGCAGACCCCTGCTCATGTGTTTCAGGGTTGAGCTGAAATAGAATAATGACAACATGCAGAGAGCTGCATGGCCACAGCNGTTATTAAGGTTTTTGTGGTTCTGAAAAATGGTCAACTTTTGGCGCCCCTAGTGGCCACGCCCATCAATATTATAACAATTCTTTAATAACTTTTGATCATCAGTGGGTCTAGTATGCACCTGTCCAATTTGGAGATAATCAGAAAAAAACTGTAGGACAAGTTCGAAAAAGTTCGCACCGTGCTAGCGCAAAAATTCTAACTTTGATGTAAAATTTCAGAACTTTAAATTATTGTTTTGCCTTAACATTTTACATTTTTATGAAGGTCTTGGAGTGATAAACGTGCCCAAAAAATTTCATACAAATCGGAGAATGTAAATTTTTCTTTTTTTTTGGCGCCCTCTGGTGGCCACGCCCCTGCAGATTATAACAATCTTTTAATAACTTTTAATCGTCACTGTGTGTAGTATACACATGAGAAATTTGAAGCTGATCCGACAAAAACCCTAGGACAAGTTCGTTCAAATACGTACCCTAAAAATCGTCAAATTCCGACTTTTGGGACAAATTTCCGAACTTGCTGTGCGAAATTCAGAGTTTGCCCAAGAGAATTTTTTGAAGGTAGAGGCATGATTGAGGTAGCCAAAAAATTTCAGACTTGTAAGTCAAAGTAGGCGGCGGGGCTACCGTTTTAAGCTAATGCTAAATGCTAGCAAGATTGTAGCATTTTTTGAGTGGCAAAATAATAAATTTTTCGCAGTGGTCAGGGGGGGTAGGACATAGTGTGGCGCTCTTTTTTTCAAGGGAAAGGGGCGAAAATTGGGGTTAAAGCGGCGGAAAAAATTTATAATCCTTAAGGTTCCAAGAGGGCCTTCGCCCGCCTGCGGTCGCTCGGGCCCTAAATAGAACCTTTTACAGCATGTGCAAAAAAAAATAAATCAACCATCTCATAACACAAATGCTCACTTGAACAGCGTGGGGGTTAAAATAAGTTCAACCAGTATATTTTGGAAAACAGGAAACCTAATGCAAAATGACACAGAATAAAGGTCAAGAGGAAGCATCTGGATTTCAGAATGAGGAGCAGAGACAATTTCACCTCAACCTTTTTTTCTCTTCTTAAGAAAATATTGTCCCAATTGTGGATGCTGTTTTGCTCTATAAGAAGCTACATTAACTAAAAATTGTGGTTATGTTGGTTCCTTTACGATGAACAAAATGCCTTTGATGCTTCTAGGTATGAGGTAAGGTTACCTGAGATAGCAACGTTGACTCTTGTTTATTAAAGGGACTGTGAGGGCTTTTTTCAGGCTTTGGTGCCTTTATTTGGACCGGAGAAAGGACAGTAAACTGTGCTGGAAACTGGGTGAGAGTGACGTAGGAAAGTGGCCACAGGCTGGACTCAAACCCGGGCTGCCCACGCAAGAGCGAACCTTATTGAGCGCGACCTAAACCACGAGGTCATCTGTGCTTCCTGTGTGGACTTTCTATGGGCTTGTCAGCGCTAAAATAGATTATTTCTAAATGCTATTTCTCCGCTCCTAAATCGGGTTGGACTGGACTAGATTGATTAACAGCACGTCAAAGTTGTTATGACAACACATTAGCTGAAGAAATGCAGCAGAGAGAAAAGAAATCTGTGCTTTTCTCTGCTCAAACAAGTTTTGTATCTATTTTGTAGTAACGTTGGACATTGGAGCTGGACTGTTTGACAGGAAAAGGGACATGAGTGCTAAACAGGAGAGTGATAGAGCATGAGCTAAAGGCTAAAACACAAGCTAGAGGCTAAAACAGGGACAGACTAAGCTGTGATAATGTAATCTTTCCAACCCACATGCAGTGATCTATTCAAACCTGAGAGTCTATCACTAAAATGAAAAGCCAGGTTACATTTGCTCAACTTGGTGAGGTTGGAGTCGGTATATGAGCACTGGTAGGATGTCACCAGGATTCACCTATGCTACACATTACAGACTCGTCTGGGAGAACCAAGCTGCAAGTGGTGCAAAATATAGCTGGCTTCTAAACTATGAAACCAAGTGACAAAGTTTGCTTGTTGTCACGTTTCAAAGAACAGTGCTACGTAACTATTGATAAATAGTTGATGAATTGTATCTGGTAAAATGTTGTCTTGAACAAAGAAAAGTACTGTTAAAAGCTTTTACAACACTTTCATAAAGCCAACTGATACTAACGATATTGATTCTGAAGGGTGCAATAAATGCTAAAGAAGTCTGTTTTCAGATCATGAAACTTTGTATACTACTGTCTTGGGGTGGTTTAAAAATACCAGTTACAACTGTGAACAAAAGCTCTTGATGTTGGACCAAAGAAGTTTCAGATAACTCCTTGTTCAAACTTGTGTTATTCCCTCATGTCTTTTGTTGCAGCTGTTCACTGTCTCTCCCTTTGAGTTAATGGTTTCCTTTCTTTGATCCCCGTTTTGTTTTTCTGCACAGTATTGTATCTCCAAGATCCAAACCCGGCACACTCGTCAAGATTGATATCACTCCTTTGTGTTTTTGAGTGTAAATATGTGAGAATGAAAACAATATTCTTCTGTGGTCTTACTTTTGCTGCAGTGGAAATAAATGGGTAATTTCTCTTTTACTAATGACTCATGTGGTTTTTGATTCCACTAAACAGGTCCCACAACAGCTGCTGTTTTTGCTGTCTCTTAGTTTTGATACTCCATTAGAGCCTTTAAAGCTTTTCATCTACTTTTCACACTTCTGTCTGACGGAAACTAAAAAAAATGTCACCTTTATGAAAATATATCTACTGCAGCTTGTTTACTACAGAGTGTAAAATCCAGCTACAAAGATTATTTATAATTCTATTCATAGATGGAGGATTTGAGTGCATTGACTAGACCTTTGAAGCTACACACTCTCGTTCCTATTAACGGGTTTCAAATTGATTTTGTGGGCATTTAATCGGGCTGAGTTTTTTAAAACTCATACCTTTCTGGAATTAATCTTGAGTGGGGCTTGTTTTATAACCAGAATCCTCTTGTAGTCAGGCGGCTGCTGGTAGATTATCCAGCCTTGCTCTTGTGCTGATTCCATAGATAGAGAAGTGCACATAATAAAATGACCACTGAGTGAATTTCTCTTATCTCAGTAAAAACATACGTTATCTAACATGCAATTCTAAAAACAATTTCAAGCCTGGCTGAAAAAAATGAAGACCTCAAAAAACCCTGATGATGATATCAGGATTAGTGTCTCATGTCTCCTGTCCCTCTAACATGGGGTCACATAAGAATAGATGTAACTCTGTGGTGATATAACTGACCTGCTTGCATATAGATGGTGTCCCTTCTGTTGGATTTGTTCACTCTACGACTGAATTTTCTTAGTTATTAGGTATAATCTTAACCCCTTACATTCCACCCAATTCTAACCTATATACCATGCTATGTTTTTAAAGCTTATAATCGTAGAAATATAAGTTCAAAACTCATCAGTGGCACCTCATTTGCAATATTAAATTCTCTAGTTTGAGAAAATGTCATAATTTTATATCTGGCTAAAGTTCACATCAGGCTAAATGCAGCTGAAAGACTTTTCTTTTCTCTTTGTTTTTTTTTTCAACCATTTTTGAAAATCATTAACTTCAAGATGCTTCATGCCATGACAGAATACATTCACCACATCACGTCTACACCTTGTCATCTACATCTGGGTGAAATTTAGGCTTTCACAGGCTAAGTAAGACCTGGTAGGAGTTGGAGAGTTTTTAGTGTCAGGCGACCAAACACCAGCAGATGCCTTCTTGTTTTCCAAATGCCAGTCCGACAACTTCACACAAACAAAACCAGCTGTATTAGTGCTCAGTGTACTCTTTGTGGTCAACTTTGTTCTCTCTGTGAAAAGGTTCAACAAATATCCTGAAACTATAGCTCCTGATTACGGATTGCACCTCTCCTGTCGAGTACATTGATATATCTGAATATGCGTGGCAAAAAAGAGGTGTTTCCAATGACCTTACTAGCTACGGCAGGCTTTGTATGAACAGTAAGGCTATTGGTTACTGTACTTGTAATTGACAGGCCCAACAGCCAAAAAACAAGCCTGTGAGGGGGGCTTTATGCACCTCCACAAAATGCTACTGTCCAGTCAAGCAGAGAGCAGTTGTTGTATAAATCAGGCTCTCCTGGCATCAAAACTCCAAGTATCAAGATGGGGATATGTTCATTTTTGAGCTAGAAGTCTAAAAATAAAATATGCCAAGCTTTGCCTGATTGACATTTAGGAGGAAACGCTATAAGACTGTGAAGCTGCTGTTACTGATGAGAATGGACACGACAGACAGACAAACAACGGACTTTACAGGAGAAATTTCACCACTTGGAATAATTTGATGAAACAACACTTTTGATATGTTTGAACTCTGGATTCCTCTGGTGGAAAGGAGAGTCAATTTTCAGTCTATAGGCTACAGACGTGGCATAATGACCTCAAACATGTAGGGCGTCTCAGCTATCGTGATGGCTCTGAGCGATTCTTTGACTTATTATGTTTTATCGGTGAAGTAAAATGTAAAATGAACTCAGCGGCTGAAATGTGAAGAATCTTGGCTTTCTAACACCCAATCATTCTGATATTTGACAAAGGCGTTACTGTTTATACTTTGATGATGTCAGCGGTATGGAAAACGGCCTGCTGGTGGGCTGGTGGAGCTTTAAAGGTTAAAGAAATTAGATTAATTTTCCAACTCTCTTATTATTTGGCCGAACAGAAATGGAGACAAACGTCTAGACTCTGTTATGTGGAGTCAATGGCGGCTTGGTACTTTACACCACAGGCTCCCTCCAATCCCCGGTGGCATGTTTTGACTGAATGAGTAAGCATGTAATGCAATATCCACACAGTCCATGTGCCTGTGTGTGTGAAAGCCTGTGTATGTGTATGTTTGCTGAAGGTCAGTTATGCTCCCCCATGCTGACAAATCCTCCTGGCACTTCTCATACGCTCTCACCAAAACACCATTACACGCACACACGGGCACTCAGACAGCAGCACACGTCTCTTATTGCCAAGACTGTGTCTATGTTGAGGCTGACAACACAACAGGCCTTAATCCCTCTACCTGTGACTTTTTACAAACAGGATTAGTCCCTTTTTTCCCCACTAAATTTCCCCTAAAATACCACTAAATCCAGGGCTGCTGGCTGATCCACGAGCCGTGGCCCTAACCTTCTGTTTCACGTCCTGAATACACCGCTGCTCTTATCTAAATGAACAGCTCTGCTCTGGATGTGGAGCAACTCCATTTCTCAGCCCCGCACTTCTCCACATGCCGCTGTGTGGACGGAGAAAAGCGGAGCTGAATACATGCATGACCGGCGAGCACAGCGAGAGAGAAAGCATGCTAATCCTGTCTCTTTCTACAAAAACAGAAACACATTAACATTCACATCCAGACCCACATTAAATCACTAAATCTACAGGTATGACATCTTTAATGCAGCGAAGGGTGCAAACATAGCCCAACGACAACAAATAAACATCAGCTTGTCGTCAGGGACATCAATAATATGATTTAATGTGGGAGAAGGTGAAGGTAAACAGGGTGATTTACTTATCAGTCAGGACAAGCTGTAGATCTGAACCCTGTGAAGTAACACATTTGTCATTTATGAGCAGAAGAGACGATGCAGCTACCTTTATTGACACCAGGTAAAGTCCCAGAAAACAGAGCACCATGGGGATTTTAATAACAAATGAAGAAATATAGGGGAAATGTCTGCAAGAGCTTATATGGTTTATCATGTTTGTTTTTTCTTCAGATAAAAAGACTGACAGTGGGGATGTTTTACTGATTTAAGATAAATTGTGAGGTTTTTTAAATGGTCATAGTTTAGGCTTTAAAACTGAATTTGAATTTTAATTATTGGTATTTTAATATTGTGCTTCTGGGCCCAGTTGTTTGGCTTTTCAAATAGATGAAATCAACATTAAGATCTTCATATTTAGTTTAGTCTGGATCATTTTTAAGCTTAAATGATCAATTCAGCAGCTTTTATTATATTTTCTTGTCTCTATTTATAATTCTGCCCATGTAAAATACTAGTGGTGTGTAATACTGCAAAAGTTAGTTTTGATCCAATTCCAAGTAAATGTAGGGCCAGGAGTGCTGATAGTAATACTTATTTATCAGTCATACCTATAGTTAAAGTTTAAGATGTAAAAGATTTATACGTCATACAGTTACAGGGGTGAGTGAGCATAAGTGAAGTGAGTGAGTGAGTGGAGCTGCACAAACAGAAGATAAACTGAAACTTAAAAGACAACCGTTTTGGGCTGAAATACAAAGGTATTGTTGCGGTTTGGCCTCTTGTTTAAACTGAAATTGCATTTTTGCTGACCTGAAACATAAACATTCTCCACAGTGGATTTTTTCTGAAACGCCGTTTCACCACTGCTATGTTACTGGCAATCCAGAGTTTTCAGTTGATTCCTAAGCTGATGTCACGCTTCGCATTACGCTTTCATGCACGTTCTGGACAACAACAGTAACAAAGCGAACTGTGGTATCTTACTTGTGCTGCTGAATCTACCGACTGCCTTTCAACACAATGTGCATTTATTGCATCACATCTGCAACCACATCATACTGTCAGTGTGAATGAACTCAAAAAAATAAGTGTAAGTGCAGGAGTGCGAGATTTGAAAAACAGCCTATATTTTAGTTTTGTTACAGCTTCATTCTTTGTTCCTTGTTTCTCCTCTACATGTTTCCAGGTGATAAGTCACTGATTGTTAACCAGCTTAACAATCAGTCTTAATCAGCTCACTGCTGCTTTCTAGGCCCCACATGGCCACCTTAGCAGACAAAGTGATCATAAAAAAGTATAACTGACAAACGCTAACATTCAAATGTATGATGTATTGAACTTTAATCACCAAAAATACTGACACTACCAGATTTTACAAAAAATGGCTAACACAGCAGCCCCCCAAAAGTGAAGTCAAAACCACTGGTCCCCCTACTGGCTGTCTTTATATCCCATACAGAATGTGTTCACTATGTTAGCAGATTGCAAACATGCCAAACCCTAAATGAAAACGCCGTAACACTGAAACACTCGTACTGCTGTGTGCATGGGATCAGTCAACAAAGGAGCAATGGTGAGACAAAAATAAAAACACAAAGAGCAGCTGAATGTCCATAACAAAAACATAGTCTGCTGTGGAACTTGATGGATTCCTCAATAATTTGTTTATTGAGTCAGTTATTGAAACGAAAACCTAGTTATCTACAAGAAAAACAGCTTAGTGTTAAGGTATAAATAGAACATTTAATTTAGCATAGAAGACAAATGTGAGAGTAAGGAGAATGTCATCAGTTTCAGATGCTTAAGGTTAACTTCAGTTTTGGATATTAACTTAAAATTGTGGGGACAAATTGAACAACTCATGTGAATTCATCAAATTGAAGCCGGGAAGATCAACATGGATTTCCCAGTGTACAAGGCCACTGGTATTATTTTTCTTTTCAGAGGTTTCTATAATATTAGATCATTTAATTTCCAATTTATGATGTTTCAACAATTCAAAAATGGACTGATGTCTGTTCATAAAACTCAGCAGGTGGCAGCAATAACCTACAGGTTAGTGCCACATTCATTTTATTTTTAGTTTGTTTGACAAGGGATTTGACTTCTTTTTTTTTTTAAGGAACACAAATCCAATTTCCTCCTGAGGGGTCGATATGAAGATCAATACCCTTCACTCAGCGAGGAGATTGTTAGCTTAAGGAGGCATAATGACAGATGACAGTAGAAACGGTAAGCCAAGGTCTTTCTTCTACTGTGTCAACTCAGCGGGGCTAATGTTACCCGCATGTAAGCATCAGCTTTAAGACAGACGACCTACGTATGATGCATTCAGTTACAATGTTGAATGTAGGTCATATGCATCTTGCCGGTTCTGAGCGTCCATCACAACAATCACTGTCGTTCAGCTGAAGAAACAGGATGAGAGTTTTGCAACCACATTGCTCTCCGACGTACAGATACTTCCGGTAGATGTAATGTTCGTGTTTAAAAGGGGTTTTGGAGTTTTATACGAAAATTGCACAGTACACACCGTTATCTTCGAGAATTAGATTTCAACGCCGAGTAGACAACCCACCTAATGTCTAAGTGTCACACACAGTTTATTACAATTAGGGAGGAGTGACGCGTTCACATAGTACATAAGTTTGCTGTTCATTGGTTTATGTCTTTTCAGATCTGCTTCATTCATCCTGATTTGCCTCTTTTCTCCTTCCCCCTTTTCAATTAAACCCACTTGTTTGGACCACTGCCACTCTCTGACCTTTTCTGAACAAAAGGGAACGCTGCAACTGAAGAACCATCCAAACGTCTCTTTCCTGTGACTTGATAAGGTTGTGAGATTTTCCTCCATTAACAAAAAGTGACACTGCTTCCAACTCTACCCGACAGGTCAGGGAAATTACGCCAGCACCGCCCTGAGATGCAACTTCTCATCTCTTTTACTTTTTCACAGCGTTTTGTACTCTATTGGTGTTGGGAGATGAACACTTTCACTGCTTTTAAGAATCCCTTAGTCACATCTAAGAGCGAGATTTAGGGACTCTTTGGATTGATGCAGCATGACACTTCAAGCTTGTAGCTCTCAGCTGGGTTTATTAGGTCCCCCCCCCCCTTGGTGAAGAGAGATTTGAGAGAGTAAAGTGCATGAAGTGATAGTGTGTGACACATCAAGCACCAGCCCTTCAACTGGCTTTTCTTGAAATTGTCCCCTGGTCTGGAGGAGACATCAGCAATGTTAAATGAATATATCAGCCCATGCATTTCCGAGTGTGTGTATGTATGAGTGTGAGTTCGTGTGTGTGTGTTTCTGTGTTTGTGTGTGCATAAGGGGATGACAGCAGGCAGCACTGATTACATTGCCTTCTAGAGCCAAAATTGCCCCTTGATTCACAGGCTGTGACAGCAATCTCCATTTCAGAGTCTGAGACCTGTTTTCAGCAGCGTATGAATATTCAGCGAGATCCAGGAGTGTGCAGTGAGTATGCAAATTCCAGTTCAAAGTCGGCCCTTAGTGTGTTCACATCAATGATGCAAACTTTGACTCACATTAGGGATTGTCACTTCTAAACGGTCCTGGAGGGCAGGCTTTCATAGTGCAAATCAAATACAAAAGGCACACAGCTTGGATGAGGAAGCTCTCTTACCTGTGGAGAGGAGAGTGTGCCAGTCATCACCACGTGGAGAGAGGTGACGAACACGTCCACAGGAGACCATGGAAAAGAGAGAGAGAGTGAAGCCTCGTTAGTTAGTCAGATTACAGGACCATCCCACGGTAACAGATGACAAAATGCAAATTATATTTGTGGATTCCCTATCACATCTTTTTTTTTTTTTTTTTTTAGCATTTGAAGTTACTGTATGATTGGAATTAAAGCTGTTCATTGAAACACATTAAATTTAAACTTTATTGACTTATTCATATTGAACAAATAGATACAGGGTCTTCATGTTTACAGCATGTGAGTAGAGTTGCGGCGTTTTGAAAAGAGTGCAGTGAGTGGGATTTTTTTTTTTTTCCCCAAGGATGGTAAGGTGGAGTGGGGCTCTGAAACATGCCCAAACCTGGCCCAGAATCAGAATAAGAACACTTTTTTTTTTGAGTGTGTGAGTATGGAGGATCATGGAGGATCTGCTTCTCTGCTGTAAGCCTGTGGACAGACCCTTTATAGATGGGTCAACTATAATTGCTGAACCTTCCAACCACACTCCATTCATAATGAAAATTAAGATTTAAAAACCTTCAAAAAGGAGAAAAAAAGGTTTTTTGAAATGAAAAAAAAGTGTGTTAAAATTTTGAGAAACAATGAGAGTTGGAGTTTTTAGCCCCTTGCCTTAAAGTACACAGATTCCCACCAAGTTTCTGGCGGGACGAGCTTCTTTTAGCGTGGTAGTAATGTGACTTTGAAAAAGAGAAGCATATCATGTTTCTGTTGATTGTAGTTGAATAAGTAAGACAACTGCTTCAGGTGATACCTTAGTCTGCTCTTTGCCTTCAGCCAGAAGAAGTGAAGATGACTATTAACCAAAAACATGCCTCTTTTTCATGTAGAGTGCAATGGAAAAATGTCTCTGCTTTCTTCACAACAGCCTATAAAAACTTTGTTGAGTATTCTGGTTTGTTTGAGGTGAACTGAACCAGCTCCAAACAACTGATGAGACTGTGCCCATTTCTGTGACAAACTCTTCATTAATGCTGGCAGTTCTGCTGTTGTGCGTCCCTGTGGGAGGTAAACAAGGAGAAGGTCATGAACTCTGGGAGCCTGAGGGGAGTGGCAGAGGAAGTTAAAGAGAAAAGCAAGACTTTCATTTTAAAACTCATCTTAGATCCCAAATTCTACACAAACAATAGAACTGAACTTGTCACCCAGCCTGACCTCAAACCTAAAATAGCTTTTCACACAACTGTTGTCCTCATTAATTTTAAAACTAGAACCCCACTTCTAAAGAACAGAGAGTGGTGGAATAGAAAAAAGAAAGATTTTATTTTAGTCTAGTGGAGCACTCAAGAATGTCAAGGTAAAGTTACCTTCGAGAAAGAGTTTAAAAGGTCTGACATCATTTTTCAGGCTTGATTCTCAGTTTTCTTCCACTGCAGTGTTGACATGCTAACAGAAGCTATTCACTTAGACATAGAAGTACGTAGGGGTCAGATTTCCTTGCACCCAGGAAATTATTTTCAAAATAACTTCTGAGTCTGTGAAGAAGTTATTTCACACTCTTTGCAGTAATTCCCTTTAGCAATAAATTCAATAAGTATGAAAGTTGAAAAGAACTCCATCTCCATGAAGTGTATCTGCCATGCTACCTCATGATGAAGAGCTAGATAGAGATGGCTCTATTTCCTCCCCAGGCTGGAGCTCAAATCCCTCTCTTTTCTTCTCTGGATGGGTGTAACCTCTCAACTTCCCTCACATCTCATCCTTGGTCCCTTTGGGACCTGGAGAACGCATAGATGACTGTTATAAATGGCAGCCTCGCTTCCTTTCTGCTGCTAGTGATTTCATGTTTCAGCGAGGAAAGGTCTGTGACAGATCTCTGCCGTGCCAGGGACAGATGTTGAGCTGTGGAGCAGGCCTTGAATAGGCGTTATGGAGGTGAAATGGCAGAGTATCGATTGGGAAGATGGAAGACTTCAAAGCCCAAGCATGCAAGAGCGTCCTTGTGCAAGGTCTTCCACCTTCTGTAGAGCCATTTTGACAAACAAATGCTGCAAAAATGACCTTTGCAACTTTCTAAAGGTAGAAAAGTGCAAACATACAAGGACACAATTCATAAAGCAGCTCAATTAAGAGGAACCACTCGAAAGCAATCACCTAAGGCTTTTTCCAATAATAACAATCTCTTTCAATAATAACCACATAAAAAGGCAAGATGAGATTCTGCACGACACCACATCAGTGAAAATGATTGTTGATTTGATCATAAAGTGCCTTCAGATGCCTCTGAGATATTAATTCATCAGGTGTAAATTTGTGGTAAATCACCCTGTAGTGAAAGAAAAAAGGTGACTTTGATTAAATGTAACATATTTTAATCAAACATTAGCTTGTCAAACCGGTTTGAGAATGCATTCTTTTACACGACCTCTATGCGTGTACTTGAGTATTTCAATAAGCCGAGGTGCCGTAACACGAGTTAACAGGCCAATGTGTTTTCATAAGCCAAGTCTTGCCTGAGGGCTCCGTGCAAGTAATGAACTACTTTAAAATCAGGGCATGATAAAATTGCACACACAGGCTAAATCACAGCGAAAGCATAATAAATGCGTTGCGATAGAGAACGGAAAAACGCCCCGGCTTATTCAGTCCAGAAAACAATGTCTCAAGACTATGAGTGAGTAGTGAAAAGGTTACTTCCTCTGACATATTGAATGGGGAAGGTTAATGAGAAGGCCAGAGAAAAGCTGTGCCACATCGCTGGCATTTAATTAACTGAGCATTTATATTGAGAGGTTATGGACATCTGGCACTTTCCTTTATAACCAAAGCTCCCCTGCTGTGATTTACAAAGGCAGGTTTAATTGTGAGCTTTAAAGGCAACACTTTTTAATTGCTTAAAAAGTGCTGACAAACTTTTGATGTGTTAAATGTAGACAGGTAAGGACAGGGGTTAACAGAAGTCAAGGAGAGGAGGTTTTTAACTAAATAGTTCTACATCTCCACAAATGAGTGTTGAAGTGGTGTTGCGTGAAATGGCTCTGGAAACTCAGGATACTTTGAAATCGGTTCAGTCTTTTAAAAGCTGTACAAATCTGTTCAACTACAACCAGAGCGCAAGACTGAAAGTAAGGTCAAGATCACTTTAAAGA
>RPOG01004566.1:16234-42937 GCA_008086565.1 Thalassoma bifasciatum | reverse complement strand
CTTTCAACTGACAAAAGGGGATCCAAATGTTTGCTTTTGGTTTCTTTCTTTGGTTATAAAAAAAAGCATGTTTGAGTTAATGTGATGAACATTTTGTTGCCTTTTTGTTTCAAAGTGGAGGTCGAGCATTGCAGCAGCTGCTAAGAGTTACTCCAGACATCGGTGAGGTTTAATTCAGTGCCGTACATTGCCAAAAAAATTGTCTTATACATTCTGACAACTGGTGCTATTTAATAACATCTGTGGTGCTTTTTTTAAGTTAGTTCTTTCCTTGCTTCAGACAAAATGTAGCTACACAATCCTGTACTGTACTGTACTGTACTGTAGGTTGTTGTTTGGCCAGTAAGTCATCATTGGACCTGTTTGCTGTTGTTTCAGGGAATACACAGATCAGATAGGACAAACGTGTCGGGCGGGAAATTTGAAAAGCAAGGAAATTCAGTTGGACATTTACTTTGACACACGTCATAATGATTTTCATGGGCTTGAGTTTACAGTTTTCTTGTCCATTTCGGTTACAGTGCTTCAGAGTCTGATGTATTTGTTGCAGAAAAGTATCCACACAATGTGTTTGGTGCTGAGTGAACACATTTGCTCACTTTGACTTTTGTATTCATTTTTTTATCAGGTCAGAGATTCATACTAACGCACCCTACAGGTGACAGTCAGTGGGGACCTGCCTCTGAAAACACGCTCAGGGTGGGAACGTGAATGCTTTTAGGAACTTTCAGGTTAAAATGTACATAAATGATGGAGATCTGATCATTTAGTTTCCATTTTTTCATTGTACTTCTCTGATTAACACAGTCAAAGTATGTTGATAAACTTCCAAAGTGTAGAAAACATATTTGATAATATCAGAGCTGCAAAAAGTCAATCCCTATGGTTACATGTTACATCATGGCCAAATTTCCCTTTTATATTTGGCCATCTATTATTTTTCCAGTTGGCACTCCATCATTTCGTCACTAAATTTGTTACTATGAATTAGCAGTTGATACTGAAATGCATTTTAGGTTTGGCCCCAAATACCTCCATTTCAATGGGGTTGTGCACCACTGGTGGAGGACAGTGGTCATGTGATGCCTTCCAACAAACAACAAATATAAGATTTACTTGGAATTGTCTATTTTACCCATTTATATGGTAATTTATGTAAAAAGAGCAGCTGAATTAGAGATGGGATTTATGGCTCTTTGAGAGGAGCCAGATCTTGTTGAGCCGTTCCTTTCAAAGAGCCGTTCAAAAAACAGGCTCCTTTTGCTTATTTTTATATTTATTACGTTTTAAGACCCCAGCCTGGCCTTAACTCATTTTATCTTGGAAATAATCACTGGGAGGCATGAATTTAGATATCCCACCAATATGGGTTTGAATTATTCTGAAATATTGATTTTAACCTTATGGACATGTGTGGATTAGATTTTAAAGTCTGATTCATTGTAAATATTCCACAGGGTGGCGCCATATCACTCTGCTTTGACAGTGACGTCTCTATTTCAAATTACCCTTTGCACAAATTCTATGTATGTGCGTAAACCATGACTTGAACACATATAAACATTAAAAAACAAAGCAGACAACAATGAATTTCTGTGCAAAACAGATTTTACTGAAACGATTTCCGCACAAGAACATTGTTGATAATACAGGACAACAAAACACATAAACAAATAAATTGTTCAGTAGACTGGTGGACTGTCCTGGGGTGCATTTTGTTGCTCTGTAAAAAAGTTAAACCCTCAGGAGGACGCCTGAACTGTCTCTGGGTTGATAGCAGCCTGTACCTGAGCACAGCCTGAACGGATCGCAGCTCGTGCAAAAAGAAAAAAATCATTAATTTTCTATTGTACTTTGTTACATCATGACCCTTTAGAAATTTACAATGCTTCTAATTTTTTCTAAATTACAAATAAATGTGAAGTGTTTTGAATCGGCCCATCAGTCCTTTTGAGCAGCTGTGAGTAAAATTCACTGTAGGTTTAGGGGCCAGTGGTGGAAAAGTTTGGGAACACTTATAACTATCAGAAGTCATTTCAAGTAGCTCTGAACCGTTGTGTTGCTAACGCTACTTACAGTGGGTTTCGATAGCGCCACAGTTAGCTTAAGGACTTTGAAATGCTAATTTAGCCTGCGAGCTGTCTCATCTCATCATGCAACAAAATTAAAGGCAGTGTTGGCCAGGAGGTGATTGAATGTTAACAACATTTTTAGCTCAAAAGCTATTCAAACATTTTTGCAAATTAAAACAACATATTTGTCCCAACTTTTACTTTTCATTAGCTTTCAACTCTCATTCCTTGTCATGGGATAGAACTGGAGGTAACGTTAACAAGGTAAAATGCTAACTAAGCCTTCAAGCCCATCCATCATTTTTTTTAAATAAGACTTGGTGTGCTTTAGGATTTCTATAATTCAGTCTCTCCAAAGATGATCAGCTCCAAAAAGATAAAACAATCATACTTTATTTACTTTCCTCAAACCTCTGATGCAGTAAAACATTACAAAAGCATTCACGCTCTGCACCCTGAGCTGGACATCAGAGAGAAATCATCATTTCGATGAGTGGGTCAAAGCACTGGTCATTCTTCAAAAGGCATCTGTGGTGTGGCTCTGTTTGGAGACCAGATATATTGTTGATAAAAATATACAATCAAACCTATTTTAAAAAGTTTTGCTGCAAAGACTCAAGATTTCCTCCTGAATGGAAAGATTACGTTAGAGTACAAGCTAAAGTTTGTTTTCCATCATAAAAAAATGCAATACAAGTGGAAGAAGAACAAACAGAACTCATTGTATCCTCTTAACTGTTCAGTCTTCCTGAGATGTACAAAACTGGTTTAATTTTACAACAACAAATGTGAGTGTGTTCACTGTCGTCACAGGCGTAGACAACTCAGTACCTCAAAATGTCTATGGAAATCTACAACACACTTCTGTTTCTATTCTGTTCAGTTTGATATTTTTTCACCATCTCTAAGGAGTCAATGCTCATGATGCTTTTTATATTTGTTGGCACAAACACTAACAAGAATGTATGGCTGTTGTAATTCCTACTCACCCCCACTCTTCCTAAAAATTTAAGCTTTTAAAGCAACTAAATTGAACTGTCAGTTTTTTGTATTTCAAATGTCTTGGTATGCTTGTTGTAGTTGTATATTCATAATGGTGTATATTACATCAATTTTTATTTATTAAAATGTTTAAATTTTCTAAGATGACTCTTCTTGTTATTCAGTAACCTTGTGTAGAAGATTAGGACACAACATCTATTGCAGTTTTTTTGACTTCTTACATTTTTTGAAAGCATGCGTCATACTCTCAAAACTCTGCACACGATTAAAAAAAATACACACACACACACACACACACACACACAATAAGCAAAATGAAACCTTACATTCAAAACAAAGTTATTCCTTCTCAAAATTGTATTTAGTTCTGTAATGACATACACAGGTCACCATATGAACAGATATTTATTAGAACCAGCAAATGAAGTGAAAAAGACAAATTCATCATCATGACTTAGGCCTTTTTTGTTTGGTGTTACACTGACTAAAGACAGTACATACACGTGTGTTGTAAAATATTTGAGAATTTTTTTTTCATCCTCTAAACACAAAAATAAAGTTCCGCATACATTGGTTTACATACAAAACAACTTAGATTTTTCATTTAGTATTAAAAAAAAAAAAAAAAAACCCACATCAATCAATCAAACAAAAACTATGCTATTCCCTCTTCTCTGTTCCAGTCTGGCCACATCACCTCAGACACATACATTTGTGGGTACACCTTGCATCTCCAGGCAGAAAATAAATCCTCAATAGGACTGAGAAAAATCAGTAAAGCTCACCTGTTTCCCTTTTCTGCCAGCTCTGATTGCTGGTTGTAAAACTATGTTACAGGTGTTTGCTCATGTGATGAGTCAATGTGCATAGTATGGAAACTCACAATAGAATTTTGAACGATAGTGTGTTCATCATTAGAATAGTGCCAATTGCAGAGAATTATGCGTAATCTTTTTGGAAAAAGTGTGTTTTTAGAACTGTTGTTTGAGTGTAAAGCAGAGATTTTGTTTGCAGTGTAGTAGGATTGGTTCAGGGGGGTTGGTTCATGGGTCACATGTTGTATCTCAAGTACCAGAAAAAGTGTGAAAAGCACCAAGACCCAACAACATGTCATTTAGCAGCCAAAATCAACCATGAGCTAGTCAGGAGTTGAACCTAGAATCTTCTGATCCGTAGTCAGACGTGTTATCCATTGCACCACTAGCCCCTTACTGCCCTTGTTGTGACCAGCCTTTGGTCTTATAGTCCAGTTCATGCAAAGCCTGTGGAACAGCTGTGTGGAATAAAGCCACTGACAAAAGCCAAATCAAGTCAGACCAGGGCTGACTAAAAGGGACGATTGCTCATGGCCACACTTTGAATTACTACTGATAAAGCAGACGCCTGCACGCACACTTTAACTCCACCAAGCAAGTCCAGCTGAGCACCTTTGCCGTGACCTGGCTTTGGACCAAGGTTGCTGCAGCCACAACGCAGAGTACTAACCACTATACGATCACGACTGTTCTGCTGGGCTCCAAGCTTTCTTCTTTTTGCATCAGAGCAGTTGGAGTCCTGGACAGGACTTGGCTTACCTTCAGTCCCTCAACTTTGCTGTGACCCTGGTTCAAAACGGGGTTGCTGTGGCCACAACCCAGAGGAACAAACACTATCGGTAACAGTGAAATACAGTGCGGTGCAGTGCAGTCATTTCCCAAAAGAGGCCCAGATTTCCCAGATGAGGACAGCGTGCAGGGGGAGGGATGGGGAGGGAAGTGTTAGTCAAGCTGACAAGCACAACATCACACTGACCTCAGGCAAACCTGTAGGGAGTGGGCTCGTCCAGGACTTGAATCCAGGACCTCTCTGGCACCTGAAGCAAGAATCATACCTATAGACCAACGAGCCACAATATCAAGATATTTTCAGTGGGGACATAAAAAAGTGAGAATTGAAAGAAAGACAATGTGGCTGGTTACATCAAGGCAGTAGCTGCTCAGCTAGTAAGCTATGAAAGGTTGCTAACAGCCGTGTGCCCAAATTATCTTTGGCATTGATCACAGGCAATTTCCAGGCTCCCTGGGACACCACATCTTTGTAGTCTGTGGACTTGTCAGCCAGGTAACAGCCTGCCCAGAACATTGGAGGGGTCTTCCCCTGTTGCTGTGAGGGCTCGTCCGGGATCTGAACTCAGGACCTCTCGCACCCTAAGCGAGAATCATACTCCTAGACCAACAAGCCACAAAAGTAGTAGTTCTGATGAAAGATCACTACTTGCACATGGAAAAAGGAGCCTTCAGTTTCCACATGAGCTGTAGGAATCACAATAATGAACGCACAAATCCGCCAGGAAAAGGCCAACAGCACAGACAAGTCCAGAGGGGCATTGGTGTGCAGGCAAGAGCCCACACAAGGACACCTTGGGGGACCACCCTAGGCACTGACCACACATCTTGTACTCTCATTGGTTAATTATCCATTTTTTGGGGGGTGGGGTGGGGTAGGGAGGCAGTGCCGGCGGTAACGGCAGCCGCACTCCATTTCGACACAACCTAGGGGGTGAGGTAAAGACCTGGCAGTGGCTTTCCTTGGAAGGGGTGCACATTGGCCTGGCTCAGAGATGCTCTTTCAGAGCACGGAACTAGTGGCACTACAAAGACGGAGGGGAGTGGGAAGTTTCAACTCCATAAAAAAGGTAAAAACTTGAGTGACTATTTGACTTCCTTCTTCCGCATGCAGTACAGCCTGGTCACAGATGGTGGGAGCTTCAGTCATTAGGAAAAAAAAAAAAAAAACATAGCGCGGAGAATGTCCAGATTCATGAAGTGAAAGTTAACACTGAAAGATTGCAATGGAAGAATCTAGAAAGCGACTGAGTCTCTGGAATCAGGACATTTGCAGCCATGAACCTTTAATTCATTTTGCAAAAAACTTTAATCATCAATGAAATCAGATGTACAGATTGTTGTTTCAAAAGCAAGTTATTACATCTTGTAGGGGGTGTTTTTGAACGAGAGACAAAGGGTAACCAAGTCTCCTGACAGCGTCCCGCACAAATACACCTGAATGATCATCAAATTATTTTAAACATGTTAATGAATCCACCACAAACACATCATGACTAACTTCCAGCTGCAATTAGGAAATGTAAAACAAATTATCATTATGTTTTTCTTGCATTTGTTGGTTTTAAGATTTAAAAACTCCCTCTCAGAAGAAAAAATAACTCTTTCACATAAATAACCTTTCTAAGGTCAGTTGCTCAAACTGAGGTTTGATAACATGAACAGCTTTTTTCCAGGGTGTCTGTTTCTCTGAACAGTGCCATCAATCACAGTTACAGACCTCAGGTTCTACTTCATCTTTGTTTCTCAAACAAAGAAGCAGAGTCACACTGCTTCGTATTATGAGGCTCCAAGGAAAGTTGCTTGGTTTTGTCCAAACTCTCAATATGACAAAAATAATAATGAGCAGCTGGAAAAACCAAACAGATCCTTTCAGTACACTCTTCTGCCTCCTCACACCAATGAGCACCAACAGGAGCCTCTCTCTTCCATCAAAGGTGGAGGTTCTGCTTTTGCATCAGTCCTCCTTCTTTAATCTTGAATTGACTCATCCAGGTGTGGTTTGATGAAGTCTTGGTCCATGAAGTCACTTATTCGTCCTTTACCGCAAATAATATTCAATAGCGGCAGAGAATGCAGCAAAGCCTCCACATCCCAGCACCCCTGCCTTCAGACCAGCTGTAAAACAAAAAGGAAAAATTGAAGTAAAAGTGAAAACCTGCCATTTTAAACCTTGGACGAAATAAAGCAGACTGACTTACCTCGAAATCCAATGGCTCCCCCAGTTACACAACCACTGTATACTGCATTCTTCCAGTCAGATTTCCCTCTATGCTAAAATAAAAAAACATATCTTTCAGTTTTAACAGAAGCTGGGGGATGATGGTGTCTAATAAGCATTGCACATTAGAACTCAGATGTTTGTATAACAACTTGTCAAACTGTTTCATCTATTTGAACATCTTTTACACTAGCACTAGATGGCACTGTCTGACCATTTTTGGAGGATTCTCCTTCCATGATGATCATTTTTGAATATATCACACTGTTCGGTCACAGTTAAAGGTTTTTAGTAATTTCTGTGAAATCCCTCATAGGTAATCTTAGACTTCTCAGGTTATATTTTACAAAAAAGGATTACCACAACAAGGGTGTGTTGGTGATCTCCATATGTTAAATGGCGGGGTTGCATGCCATCAAGCAAAGTTGGTAGACTTCATTAAACTAATTTCTCCTTTCTTTCATGTCTTCGTTCCCGTTTAAGTGTTTTCATCGTCATTTTTCCTTTCTATACCACAGAAAAAATATATCAAAAGAACTCAGTCTATGAGCACTGTATTGACTTTATGTAACTTTAAAAAAATCCATTGAGTCAGTTCTTTAAATGTACCAATTGCACTTTTGAGTTTACATTTGACTGCTTTTTTTGTTGTAATGGTCTTTTTTTCTATGTTGCTCATGTCCTAAGGTGTTTTTTTTCTTTCCTTGTCCCAAATTGTGCCTCCTCAGGGGCCTAGTCTGGTATTTGCTTTTTTTTCTCCCTCTCCTCTCCTCTTGTACTCTGTTTCCCTTAACTAATAAACGGGGCACAGCATCGGCTGGTTAAAAACCCCAGTTCTCCCGCTCCTGCCCTCCCTGTGTTATATGTTACTGTCTTTTCATGTTTCTTGGACAGGATGTAAATGCAATCTCGTCGCTCTGAAATATGTGCAATGACAATAAAGCAGTAGTATTGTATCATTATATCTTATATCACATGCCCATCTCTTGTTTCCTGCGGAGAGGAAGGAATGAATAAATAAGTATAACCCAATCATTTAGTAAGGACTTTTGTTTGTCAGTTTCAGCAACATTTAAAGTTTAAAAATGCTAAAAATAAAACTGCGGGGCCTATAATCAATTTAATGAAGAGAAAACATCAAACTTTGATGATGAAGTGATTTGTTTTTAAATTAAAACAATACAAAATAATCAACATGTGGGCAGTGTGCATCAATCTAAATATGGCAGAATTTGCACTCTGACAATATTTTATGCATAGTCACAGATACATTCAAAAGGCCAAAAACAAATTTTGCGAACAATGATGGGACCTGATGTGACTTACTGATTCTATGATGCACTCTGTGCAAGAGAACATGGCACCAACAATAGCAAAGTTCTTGGCATATGACATTCCCCTCTGGCCCATGTCTTTGAGAACTTCTCGTGCTGTCGGGGTTTTTAGTGGATCTTTGGGGTCGAAGCCAACGTTTGTGTCGATGCCAGCAGTGAAAACACCAAAAGCTCCTCCAAGGACAAACCCTGAGGAAGAGAAGCAGTTTTACATTCGTCCAGGACATCGTATTCTGAGGAGGATTACAACAACGGAGTCACACAAACAAGTCTACAGTGTCTGTTTGGTTTCACTAAATGTAATGTTGAGAAATAGCTTTCCAACAAACATCCTCTTTTGTCCAGACATGTTCTTTCTTTTTGGTCGTGAAATTTTGGCCAAGGGGATTTTACAAACTTCCCTAAAATGTCTGGGTTTTGCTCAGCTTGTTCAACAGACCATTGGTATTTATGATAAATTGCTGCACTGGGTTACTCGTGTTATTCTGATATACTTACCGTCAAGATGTGAAGCATTTATATGCATGCATCATGACCTAAAAGATCTAGGTCACTCCTCACAGATCAAAACAGAAAACATGCTCTGACTGCCTGCACTGTGCTCTTAGAGAAAGGCTAAAGGAAAAACAGAAAGAATAATATACTACCTTCCAATTTTTTTAGTTTGAGCGATGGATTTTACATTAACCTGAATAAAACCAGAATTGATGACTTCTCTTTCCTTTTGTTTACAAAATAAACCCCACAGAAATAAAGCTTTCTTTTTCTTTAGCTAAGATGTGAGGCTTTAGTCCTATTGCTACACAAAAGAAATTTACTTTAGAGCAATTGGCTGCCTCTCTTTTTCTTAATTCATAGAAAATTTTCACTTCAAATAGAAAATGAATGTTTCTTACAGTGTGGCTTTGGAGCGTCTTGGTTGTTTTAGAAAATATTAAGGTATTTTTGTAGCATCTCCAAGAGGCTGGGTAGGGTGTTTTCTTTACAGGATTTCAGAGTATAGTCACCCTCAGGCTGGGTAATTATATGATCCTGAATCGTGATAATTTTCAAATTGAGGGCGATGATCAGCAGTATGCATATTTAATCAATCAGAACATGGCAGAAATGTGTGTGATAACAGCAAATCATTTGACTAAGTATCGCCCAAGTGATTGTGCAGGGAGCATGTAAATTTGAGCAGAATCTACACAGCCTGTCAATAATGCCAGCACACAGCATTAATGGTTCAGTCACCAGACCAAAGTAGAAACCAACTGTCTTTTTATTTTTTTGCGAGCATTGCCCTGCACGAGCAACATTAAACAATGAGAAAAACGATTACAAGCAAAATGTCTTTTTGATAACAATAATTTTTTTACATTTTTAGGAATCTTCCTTATTCTAGAGGGGGGCATTTGTTTATTTGGGCTCTTGCATACCTGCAGAAATAATCAGGACTGTTAACTAGTTCACTGGGCTATTTTATAGTTATCTACATGAAATACTGACATGTTTTTCACTTTATTTTTTCTATGTTGATCTTATTTATTTTGCTTTGTTATTTCCTTTGCATGTCAATAAAATGTTTAACTACTCTTAAGTTACTTTAGTTTTCAGTACAGATGCTTTACAGCAGTTTAAAAATAATGCACATAATTATCAAGATCAGGTGACATGAAAAGATATATCATGATCTTCATCTATACATATAGTTTTTGCCATATCGCCTTGCTCCAAGTCACCCTGTCTAAAGTGAGTAAGTTTCACCTGACATTTAAAGGCATCTGCTTATGTTGTGATCATAGACTGTACAGTCAATGGTTGTGATCCACTAAGAGTTTATCTAACTTTAATGCCTCTTGTGTTGTTTTATTATAATTATTCAAGGATTACAAGCAACATAATGAGTGAGCATCGTGGTCTGACATCAGTCAGATGTGGACTACAGTGAAAGTTCATATCAGTTTGTAATAAGCACGTGAATCACCTGAAGCTGACGGGTTGGAAACACACACACAGAACAGGTGTGTTAAACAGTGTTACAGTTGTTTCTTACCCCCCACACAGGCCAGCACCGCCTTGAAGGCGCAGCTCTCCATCCCCCTCTCGATCATCTTCTGCTCCTCGCTCTTGTGGGGCATCGGCAGCCCCCCCATCACACCGGGGCTCAGCTCCTTTATCGGCCTCTTGTCCCCTATGAGGTGATCCAGAATCACACTGCACTGTAACGTAGGGCCCCCCATGCTCGGACCAGCTGGGGCAGAAACCTGTAAGTCAGGAGAAGCAGCAGCGTCTGCAACACCCGTGGGCGCCGCCATGTTTTCAATGACAGACTGAGCTGTCTCCGCCGGAAATGACGTCAGAGCAATGTCTACAGATTCGTCAAATGTCTGCTCATGATTTCGGTAAATATGATATACATTATTTTAATCATATATTATAGTTACGAAGGAATTTTAATTACTACAGAAATAAATAAACAGAAGCAGGTGAAACAATACTCGGATCATTAAAAAAGACGCATCTTAAACTTTCTCAAGTAAAAATCCTCACATTCGTCACAGCCCAGCCCCGATTACAATCCGTTCCGCTCTCACAACTTTCAAACAGTGAAACTTTGGTTTGTAAGATTTATTTTTCTTGTATGAAGCAGCAGAGCTGTTTTATTTCCCTATACATTAAGCAAGTTTGTCTATTCTATTCTTTTAAAAATAAATACATAGAAATACAAAAAAAAAATTAAATGATGATGATAATAATAATAATAATAATAATAATAATAATAATAATAATAATAATAATAATAATAAAAGATATACAGTATTATTCATTTTAAAGTTTCATGTTTCAATTTTTCATTGCATTACCAAAATATCATCAATTTCTATGATTTTATGTAACAATAAATGTTCTGCATAGAGAAAACAGATTAGAGGTACATTAAAAAAAAAAAATTAATTCATATTACACTGTAATTCAACAATGTTACATTAGACCCAGCTCTTTAGACATGTCCTTCATTATCTAAATTACAGTTAAGTCAACATTTAATAGAATTATGGCATAAAAACACATGTAACACAGCAGTTGACAGGACAATAAAAAATTTAGTGATGGGTAACACAGTTGACATTTTCTCCATTTTTGTTCCTTGTGCTGACTACAGACCTTATATATGTCACCACCCGACCTCCATCAGCTCATATTTCTTTATATGTTCTTAACATTTTGGTCATTTTAACATCTACAGTAATTACACAAGAAATTGTTGATAACACATTTGACAAACAATTAAATCACACCATTTACAGACAAACATCTAGATGAAATATTGATGAGAAGGAGTGGAAAAATATCAAAATTTCTTCAAGGCTCCCACCAAAAAGACTGTGACCTCATATGGTTTGAGTCATGTGACTTTAAAGCAAACTGTTGCTGATTTATGTTTTTATTTGTGTGTCCGACAGATTTGTCGGACTCAAAGTGAATAATTTTATAGTATTAAATATTTACTTTTTTCATATTTTTATGATTACATTTCATTACAATTCTGAAAATAATTGAAAAACAAACAAACAGATATTCTAGTATTGATTTTGAAGGGCAAACTTGACATCTAAGAAATCACAGCCCCAAAACTGCAAATTCAAATACACAATTTGCATTTTTTACGAAATAAATCATGGAATGTATTAACTTTCTGTATTAAATGAAAGTGAAATATCACCCAAATAACTCAATATAAAATTGGTCATTGGTTAAAATTAATATTTTGTAAAATTGATAAGTTAATCACATGGACGTGAAATGTACCCTTAGTTATAGAATCACTCTTCTCCAGCCTGAGGGTTTCCTGTGGAAAGACTTCATTTCCCAGGGTCTCACCTTGAACACTGCGCCAAACCCGAGTCGCGCGCTCCACCTACCGGCTCCTGCACGAGCCGGTGCTGACACTTTAATGACTCGCGTGCGTGAGGCGGCGGCAGCAGCAGCATCCTGATCAAACAACAGCAGCTCTGCCGCAATACCGACCAGGTAAGCTCCAGCTCCAGGCTGACAATGGGATTCCCCCTACAAATGAAAGCGTCTGTTTGAATTTTTCAGGTTTAGAGGTGCAAACTTCAGCGTTTATACTTCTCTGTTCTCGGTGGATCTGAAATACGTTGTTAGAGAGAGTCGCGCGAGCTATTGGTTTTGCCAGCTGGCAGCAGAGGGGGAACTGTCTCTGGTGGCAGCTTGTTTGTTTACAGCCTTCATAGTGACAATACACGTCTCTGTTCCTCTAATTTAATGCTCAGTCATTCTCAAACAGACGCGTCTTTCCTCTTATGGCGTCTGTCACTAAATTAGCCAGAGGACAGGTTATTTTCTCATTCATTTATAGTGTCAGACTGTGATGTTGAAGTCCATATTTACAAAGACGCTGTCGCCCAGGATGTTGTTTTAGCTTCACATATACATCCTCAAATTCTCTGCTCGTTTGCTCATGTTGTTCTCTGCAGAGTCGATGGTTCAACAGGGTGCCTGCTGGATCAATACTCCCCATCTACTTTTTAAAAATAGTTTTGGCTGTGTTGATTTCTAATAGGTACACTCTTTTGTACAAGTGGTAGTTTTACTGTGCCAGAATATCAACCATAAAGTTATGTGATACTTTTATCTGAGCTGCACTTTTAAAAAGAATCTAATTTCTCATGTCTGGTTGAGGTAAATGTTGTAGCCGGTCAGTATATTTTGTTGTTTTATTTAAACAAGGGTAGTTGAATGCTTTGGAATTCATGATGGATAACAAATCAGTAATCTTAATGTAACAACACTTAGACTCACAGTTTGAAAATTCAGATATGTAGGGTTTGAATCTAGCTTTCTATCCATCTATATAGGTTATGTACATACAGTACAAGCTAAAAGTTTTCTTTATTTTCATGACTATTTACATTGTAGATTCTCACTGAAGGCATCAAAACTATGAATGAACACATGTGGAGTTATGTAATTAACAAAAAAGGTGAATTAACTGAAAACATATTTTATATTCTAGTTTCTTCAAAATAGCCACCCTTTACTCTGATTACTGCTTTGTAAACTTTTGGCATTTTTCAAGAGGTCGTCACCTGAAATGGTTTTCTCTTCACAGCTGTGTCTTATCAGGGTTAATTAGTGGAATTTCTGCCTTTATCAATGGGGTTGGGACCATCAGTTGTGTTGTGCAGAGGTCAGGTTCATACACAGCCAACAGCCCTATTGGACAACTGTTAAAATTCATATTATGGTAAGAACCAATCAGGTAACTAAAGAAAAACAAGTGGCCATCATTACATTAAGAAATGAAGTCAGTCAGTCCAGAAAATAGTCATGAAAATAAAGAAAACACATTGAATGAGAAGACATGTCCAAACTTTTGGCCTGTACTCTGTGTGTGTGTGTGTATATAGTGATTTTTTTTTTAATTATGAAAAATGAAAAGTCCATTGTTGGCACCAAAGGCTTAAACCCCAGTCTGCACAGTGTTGGCTTAATCTCTTAACCTGGGCTCTTTAGATATTAACTAAAATGTTGTTCTTTGAGCTTAGTGGGTTTAGATTTTTTTTCAAAAGTTTATTTTATGGGCCACCTTTCCAGATCAGCTACATTAGCCATAAGTAGACTCTGCACCTGCACTTTTTTATGCTATTCTTTCAAGTTTGAAATTAATTGCTGAAATTAATTGTACTGCTTGGGCTTTTTCTTCTCTAATGAAAATAACACACCATCCTGCCAATGGAAAGTTGCCTTTGGAACCACTTCAGTGTGCTGCAAGCCGTTTTTGTTCACATGATCAGCCAACCATTTGTTCCTCATTAGATCGGTGCCATGTGAAACAGTCAAACAAGGCCTTCTTCTGTTAAGAGTAGTTTTTTTTAAAGTTTGAAGTCTGTCCTCCTCAGAAGGTGCTAAAATGCTGTATTATTACCAACTGTCCTGACTGAGCTCCTGTGTGTAAATCCACTTCACTTCAGCCAAAAGGTCCCAGAAGATGCTGGAACGATCGACCTGTGTTTTTATGTGGCAGCCTGCTGTGCTGTAAACTTAACATCTCTGTGATGGCACACAGGGAAAGTAAAGTAGCTGAATATCTCAATTGCAGAGTGTTGGTTGCACTCTTATGTTTATAGGAGAGGCCAGCCTGCACTAGAAAAAGCCTGTGTCCTTTAAGGAAAGCCAAATAAGCAACAAATGACAGCTTTCACTTTCCCCTGCTCCCTTTGATTATCCTAGGAAAATAGAAACTTTGAATAAGAGCAGCGCCCCAGTCATTTATGAGGCAGTCAGAGTGAATGCTGTTTGTACTTAATTACAGCCTTTATTTTTTATGTTTAAACAGCCAAAGAGGCAACATTGCTAGAAGCCTGTCCTCTGCTCTGTACTCAGAATCAACCATACTGGACAAAAACACAAATCAAAGGACGCGTGTCTTCAGCATTGGTACCATTGGCAGACAGACTGAAGCACTGAGTGGAATTAGGTTAAAGTATGAAGTCATTGTGGAAGTTCCTGGTTTATTCTTCTTCACTGAAATGACAACACAGCACTGTTCCAACACAGAAGGGGGTACAGGATTCAGTACTTTTACTAGGTACTGACAGAAGCCCATCAGTAGTACCGAGTTCTGATTCACATATAATCAAAGGGCACCATGTTTAAGTACCTAAACACATCCATGTGACTGTGAGGGAGTGGAGGAGTAGGTCATTTTTAGGGCTGAATAATATGGACAAAATTTCATATCTCGATATTGATACAATTCAATATGACTCTGGGTTTAGAGAAAACTGAGCATTTTTCAGAAAAATAAAAGCATCATTATATATCAAGATGTGGAAAGTGCAGTTAATTGTTTAGATCTCACTGTTAGTCATCAACATTAACAGAAAGTCACCAATAATCATGTGACTGTCTGAGCTTTACATGCAGGGTGAGCTGGAAAATCTACATTATTGTTATCGTTGATATTGGGATATTAATATCTTGAATTCTCATGTCTCTATACTGATGCGATAGCGATTTATCTTTCAGCCCTAGTGATTTTCCACTCCAGACAGGGGCATGGAGTACGTAAAGCTGGGTTTTAATTAGTGCATTATTGAGAAAAAAACACTGCCTAGTTGTTGCTCATTTATTAAGCTGTTGTTGATTTTAGTCAAGGGATTTTAGATTGAAAAAAAATAGTGAAAAAACTGTAATTTTACAATAAAAACAGTTGAATGTTGTCTGATATATTTGTTAGTTTACATTATGAGAGATCAACTTGTTAGATTGAAATATTTTGAGATTTTATCATTAAACTAATATTTATGACCACATAAACACACACAAAAGTCCTGAAAATCAGTACTGTTGAGTAATGCTTCCATTTCCCAGGTACCAGGCATCGGTACCCCATCAGTTTAAATGTGAAAGGTACCCATCCCTACCTGCGATTGGTTTGCTGCAGCATTATATCTCCCACATTAACATTTCCCCACATACACTCCATCTCCTCTGATATCTCGTCTCTATTCTTCTGTTTACTAATTGTGGCTTTGAGTCAACACAGATATGGAGTAAGTTTTACACCTGTCTGTCCTTAAACGTTAGAGTTAGTGTAAGGTGAGCTGTTTTTTTTGACTAGTAGAAATACTTTGGGGTATGGTATGTGCAGTTGGAGAAGTTTCTTTTTGGAGCAGATGTCTAAATGGTTTCCCCTCTAGAGCCAGCCTCAAGTGGAAACACTTGGCAGACTGCAGGTTTTAGCACTTCTGTATTGTCTTTGTTTCTCACAGCTGGATCTGAACACTTGGTTCAATGTTTTTGGTTGCTTCATGTCTGTTTTCATGAGGGTGTTTGTTTCGCTCAGCTCCTCTTGTTTTTTTTTACATGCCTTGGTTTCTGTCCTGGTTTCACTCTTGTCTGATTTTCTCTTCTGGTTGCTGTTCACACATGTACTTCTGTTGTAAGTCGAGAGTAATGATGAAGATTTCCTCCTTGTTAATTGCTTGTGCTGTTTAAAAACTTCTATCCCTTTATCCAAGGTTTTTCCTGGCTGAAAATAAGTGGTGGTACCTGGTTGTAAGCACACAGGTGCACATGTTCGGTTAATATCCAATGTAAAAAAACTGAACCATAATAAGCTGGTGGTGGCAAGGAATTTGGCAGTGGCAGCCAACACCAAATGCTCTATGCAGCAAAAACCATGGCTTCAAAACATGGAATCTTGGGTCTTCCTATTCAATGCTCCTTAAAACAACCCTTCAAATTCAAGTCCCTCTAGATATGGGCAATTATGATACCAGGTATTGGTATCAGGCTGATTAGAGCCTTAATCCAGTGTATCAAGTACTTGTGAAGGCTGCTGATGCCAACAACTGATACTCAAGGATAAAAAGTCTAATGCTAATATAGGTTAGCAGCTAAATGGTTCAAACTTTGTGGTAATTTTATGCTTTGATTTTGCATCTTTGAATAAAACTCAGGGAGATTTAACAAGTAGAGAAATAAAAGTTTTTGTTCAAAGTGTTACGTTATTGTGCTCATTGAAATTTTATCTAGCAAAAGTACCAGTGGTATAGGTACTTGGTATCAGTGAGTACTCAAGGGTGAGTACTCATACTGGTATCAGTCTGAAAAAAATGGTATAGAACTCACCATCTCCAGATTATTCACAAGGGGAGCAATATAACTTAATTTCCGGACCATAAGCCGCGACTTTTTTCACTTGCTGTGGACCCTGCGGCTTCTACGACAGCGCAGCTCAGTCCTATGGATTTTTACAGCTAACGGCCACTAGGGGAAAGAAGGAAATAGAGCTGCTGCACGTGCCCTTGGCATCCATGAATCAATGGTGAGACGTTGAAGACGGCAGCGTCAGAACTGAGTCCATGCAATGAGTTTGTTTCTGACTCTGACAAAGAGGACTTCAGTGGGTTTAATAGGCAGGAGGATTAATGACTGACTTTTCGTATAGTAGCTGGTTATTTTGATACAGTAAACTGCAGCATTACTGCACCGCCACTGCTGTGTTGGCACTTTTTGGAAAAGATTCTGGTTATTTTATTAAGTTGCCATGTTACTGCACCTTCACTGCTGTGTTACAGGCAAGCACTTTTGAAAACGAAATACATTTAGCCCTTTAACGTTATTACCTCATCAAGCGCTGTAAGCTTTGTTTTTGTTATACTGTACTACTACTATGACTGCAGGACGTGCGCTGGGAACGTACCGTTGTATCATTTGTGCACTGCACGAATGTTGTTCATCATGTCAATGATGTGAAAGTTTGATTGATTGGTTGGACAATTTATTTTGTTTCTCAAATGTTAACAAATGGGACGCTTTGTGCTCCCAAACAGTCATCTCTGTCCTGACAATCCCCTCCTTATATACGGGAATTAAACATGAAAACACCTGCGGCTTTTGGTCAGGTTCGGCTAATATATGGAACAAACTGCAGCTTCCCCCAAATTCAGCTGGTGCAGCTTATATCCAGGCGCACCTTCTAGCCATGAAATTACGGTAGTTGAACATTACTTTGATGAAAAAGAACCAAAAAAAGTAAAATAAATTTGATGAAGGGTTATGCTGTACATTCAATTAGTTTTTTTTAAAAGAACTAAAAATGCAGTCAGTCCCTCTGCCTCAGAACTCAATGAAGTCACTTTATCCTCATCTTGACATCACACAGCTTTAAAGGAAACAGACTATTCTCAGCTTAGTTGCCAGCTCCCAATATTTTTCTTGTTGATCTAATGTCTTAATCGATACCTACAAACCCTCTCTTGTATGGGGAGATGTCTGTTTTTCTGAATCCTGGTTCCATTTATAGTTTAGTATAAAACAAAGCAGGGTATGATTGAAGGACTGACTGCTTGTGAACACTTTCCTGGTGAGCTGTCAACCAGGATGGAGACACAGAGCTGAGTATCCACCCCTTGTTCAAATATTGTCTCTGGGCTCCAAAAGACTTCAATGGAAATAACCACGATGCCAAACTTGAAGCTCTATAATGATGGTTCACAAACCTATGGATGGAAATATGACAGTCAAGTCCACTTCTTAGGTCCAGTTGATTCTGGACTCATATAGTTCATGAAGCATCTCCTGACAGATGTGTTTAGGGTAACTGTTTGTGGCAGGGGAAATCACATGACTACATGTGACAGCAGCTAACTGGGTTGCTGAATTTGCTGAGGTGCTGTAGTATCATGACTGTGTTTGTCATTGATGAGGGTAATCTCCCTGGACTCGTACCTCACACCTCCATCAGCTGAATCACCCTCTTACTCAGCAGCAGCTCTCATCCACTGTTGAGGTAATTATCCAGTCAGTTCCTGTCATTCGCTGACTAAAAATAGCTCAGGGTAATGTGGGGAGCACCGTTGTCTAGTTGCACAGTGGTGGTATGGCATGTTGTGTTGTTTGACGGACAATTAAACCTGGGGGCTCATTCACCGCTCTGTTCGATGGAAAGAAACGAAACCACGTGAAGGAGAATTCAAGGTCTCCTCTCACTGCAGCTCTGCACCAAGGACATTCACACTCCACCAACAGTAGAGGTGTCCTGGATTCACCTTTCTGTTTATACTCCTGGGTACCATTTGGAGGAAAAAATCAGCAGCAGTGGAGTCTGTTATCCTTTAACTGACATATGAAGTGAATCAGGGTGGGGGTGGGGCAGGAAGATTTGAAGTGACCTTGTCCAGCTGTTGTATAAAGGGTGAAAGGCACACTGCAGTAGTGTAATCCTTTAAAAACCCACGCTGGCTGCTCATTTCATTTCATCAGATGCTGTATTGGCTATCAAGTTTGTATACTTGGAAAGAAAAACCATCACAGCGCTGAGCAGGCAGCTTAATCTGAAACAGATGAAAAGATCAGGTGCGTTCAATATGTCCCTGTGGTGCTTTAAAAGAATCAGTGAGTATCAGGACCCTGCAGTGTTACAGCTGTGAATTTATTGGTTTATTTAAATGTTCATTCCTTTTTTAAAGCAGCTTCCATGTCTGTTTAAAACATCCTGTGTCCTCTGAAGGAATAAATGTCCATGTGGAGGCCAGATATCATTGTGCAGTGTGACACTGAAGTAAAGAGAACTGCATTTCACAGGATAAGGTTGAATAAACTTTGGCCTCAAGGCTTCAAAAGCAGGATAGCTTTCTTTCATGCATGTTTCCCTTTTTCCACAGTAAGGAAGCTGTGGGAAATCCTTGTCTTCAGTTGAGCCCATAGGTGCTGATAAATAGTGATGGGTGTGTCAAGAAAAATTACACTGATATTTCAAACAGACCCCCCCCCAAAAAAATACTTGTAACTGGGCATTCAAAATAAAACAGTGTTACTTTTTTTTTTCAAAACATTTTAACTCTCTTTCATCCATTTTAACACTGAATAATTTATAGTTTATAAGCTTTTTCACCCTCAAATGTTTGTCCCTTGCTTTTAAAAAATATGTATGTATGTTTGGAAAAAAAATTGAAAACATTTTTTAGGCCTTAAGAAGAATAAAAATATCCTGACACAGGCTAATATGAATTTCCACCACATGAACCATTGAATTTAGAAGGAAATAACTTTTCAATAGGTGTCTACTGTAGTGTCCACTATGCACCACAGGTTTAATGTCATTCAGTGTCTGCAGTTGTAGTAAACATGCTGGATAGATATGATATCCTGATGAACAGTAAGAAGTATGTGAACTATTTGGAAATGCCTGGATTTCTGCACAAGTTGGTCAAAAAATGTGTTCTGTTCTTCATCTTAGTCACAACTAAATGCACAAAAGAGTTTTCAGAAGACCTACAATTAAAGTAGCTGAGAGGACTTTCTGAAAAAGCTTGTGTTACCACTAGCGATAAAGACTCCACTACCCATAAGCCCTTGCTCACCACTTTCATGGTGAACCATGACACCTGTTTGTTCCGCTTTGTTGTGGAAAAATTCATGCTGAGCACATATTCTTTTTCAACTCTTCTTCTCTTTGTTCAAGACAACTTTTTGGTTGTCTTGAACAAAGATTGGTACTGTAAAGGGAAAAAAAAAACGCTCACACGCATAAACTGCCTCGGTCAGCTCCGCTAAGAGTAAAGTTGAATATTCGGTTCTGACGGTACTAGAAAAAAAGCAGGTATCGATGTATTTTTTGCATGTTGGTATTGAATTGGTACCGGAAGTATCGGTTTTTGTGACAACCCTAGATCCATCTTCTCACTGCTAAATTTGTATCAAATGTCATGTAGGCTTCGCTTGCCGTAATCTGGTCCAGTCTGGGGAAGCTGAAAAATAGCATCAAGAAATAACCTTTTTTAAATCTCATTTAAAGACACCCACATCAAAATGTCATCCCAATGAGGGGTCGTACCCTTATATCACCCTAAAGAAATCAGTAAGATTAATTCTAATGATGAGGTCATAGTTACATGAACTATTTGATTTTTAATATTAAAGCACTGTTCAAAAATCACTACTCATCCAGGACTAGACTGAAATGATGACGCATTGTGCCATTGAGGTGAAACAAACCAAAGTTAAAGTGTGTTATAGGACCAAACAAGCTTCAACCATTTCTCCGTCATAATTTCTCAGTTCTTTTGTGACCATAAAAAGCTTTTACTTCACAACTCCTCCATAAGCTTTGACCATCATTAGTCTCCATTTGCAGAAATGTGGTTTCAGATAGAAATGACTTTATCTTTTAGCAGAGTCATGATAAGATGGAGCATTTCCTGTCAGCTGTATGTCAGAGTAGAGTAGTTAATTTGCCTCTTTAGGTGAGTGAGTTCAAAATGTGAAGAGAATGTATGCTGGAACATTAAGGAACATTATTGCTGCTGAAGTTGTCATGATAATATCACAGAGGTCAATGCATGGTTGTAGGTCTGGTACCAAAGAAATGGAGTGACCTCATGAATCAAAAGCAACATGACTCTCAGAGGAAACAGCACAGCAGAGTGAGCTGATATAAATCCAGATAATGAACTTAATTTATTTATGATGTCTCACTTTCCAGTTGGTGCTTTGAAGAGTTTTGAACAGTTGTCTCTGTTAACGTGTTACAAAATGTGAACTTTAGAGAAACTAATGTGTTCATGATCTGCCTGCTGTGTTGGGACGGCTCAGTTTCTCTCTCTCAGACACAGGGATAAGCTCTCAGTGTGATCTCAGAAGAAAGAGTCGTTATCTGTCCTCGATAGGCGAGGTTTGCTCTACATGGCACGTCCTTTACTGCAGCGGAGAAGGCTTTAATTGAGGAGATAAGAGGAGATCGACTGATTTGGTGCAGGAATGAGTCCTGGCTATGCACCCAGTTGGATGACGACGTCTTTATTTCTGACAGGAGGAAACTGCTCAGTATGCTGTGAGCAGGTTGTCAGTGATTTTGCTCTTTATTTTAACCCTTTACTTCTGCTGAAAAAGCCACAGATGGCTCGTTGTCTCCACAGCTTTGCTTGGCTCTCCTCCTTCAGTTTCATTTTCTCTGGCAACATCCACAAGAAGGGCAGTGAAGAAAAATGAACTGCATTGGCGCAGCTATATTTTCTTCTTGAGGTGTGTATTTAACTGTGAACGAAGGTAACTCCAAGTATTTTTTTTTGTCCTCTGGCTCTGTCTTTAATTCAGAAACGTCCAGGAAACAGACTGCATTCTTGACAGAAGCTGACAGTCAGTGGCTCCAAGGATTGCTTGTGTTTCTGTAAATGGGTCACCCGGGCCACGTCAGAGGTAAAAAAGCAGAGATATTGTCTTTTCATATGAATGTCAAGCTTCTTTTTCCTGCCCTGGAGCTTGAAAGCAGAGTTTTGCAAAGCTCTGTGCTTAATGTTTGAGTGTACAGTAAGGCAAATCATTTTTATTGGAGTGAAATCATCCAGGTGAACAGGAAAATCATGTTCACGTGTGCATGAGGAGTGTCATTGAAATATTTATATGGTGGCTCAAAAAGCTCTGACCCATTGTCCTCCAGTGTCTTTTCATACATTAGACACACCCACACACACATCAAATAGCTCTCATGCCACACATCTGTGCACTGTGCAAACTTAAAAGACACAGGAAGGAGGTTTGAGGAAAACCACTGAACCAGGGTTTGCCTTTCTATTCCCTCGCAGTTCTCATGGACGCTACGCTCGTGTTCCTATGGAAATCCACCCACTCACTGTGCGTGTAGCCAACCAACCAAGCAGGCAGCTAGGAAACACGGCTCTGACTGTTTATCAGATCAGAACTTTGACACCATCAGAGCAGGAAGTTCGGCCCTCGAGGGGGCTCGGCTCTGAGAAAGATGAAACAGAGGATGGAGCAGATGAAATATGCATGAAGACTGTATCTATTTCAGCTCCTACCACTGTACGCCTGCTGAGGCCAGGACAGAGCAGTTTGGGGAGCTAATGGATGAACGTGAGAGCTGCAGAGTGCAAACCATTGTTGAAAACATGAATTATATCTGCATGTAAATCCTTGGCTAAATTCAAGCACAAAGCACCAAACATATTTTATTGCTTCCAAAGATACACAAGTAATTACAGTCATATGAAATATGTTTAAAGACATATGACATATACAGACATGTTTTTGCCCTTTTCTTCCAAATGTTCACACCAATGTTCCAGAAAAGTATGGGAGCCACTGAAAGGAATGACTTTGAAAGTTGAATTTAAAAAATAAGTGTTTGTTTTTCTCACTTGCAAAACCCTCATTTAAAAGAAACAAGACAAAAACAGAAACTTTAATTCTTCCTGTAAATGTGACACAAAGAAATTCAAAATATTTGACCACTTCTAAAAAGACAAATCCTAAGCACATCACCCCAACAAAATCAAAACAGGAGACACAAACAAAAGAACCAAAAAACACAAAACAGGCAGACATTGATTTAAACTACTGCTGTTCTGACATTAAGACAAAGATACAAAATCTCTAAATCCCATATCAACCCCCCAGATTACCACTTCCTGTTTTTCACCCCCTTTAGTTGCCTCAATTAGAACAAAGGACAAAATAAGTTTTATGGTGCAGTTGGCAAAAGAGACTCATAATCATGATTCACTGAGAAAGTTATTACAGAAACAATCCATTCTAATAATCAGAAACAACTGCAGAACAAATACAATTAAAATTAAAGCCGCAAGCGGCGATACACGGGCCCTCGCTCACGTGCGCTCGTCCGAGCATTCGCTCGGACAACCGCACGAGAGCGACTCCCCGCTCCTCGCCGCTTGCGGCTTTAATTTTAAAAAGCGTTGACCTGTGTGCATGTCTGAACATGCTGCAATCGTTCTCAGTCAGCCACATGGGAGCGAGGGCCGTTCTTTGCTGCATGTGGCTGTACTTTTAAATACATTTACTTCTGTGTCGAATTTTAACATTTTATTGCTTTTATAGTGAAGATTTTTTTGGCTGTGGAATGACCTAGATCCATGTGAAATAAAGAAAAATGGCTCCTTAAAGGTTGCAGACCCCTGCTCATGTGTTTCAGGGTTCAGCTGAAATAGAATAATGACAACATGCAGAGAGCTGCATGGCCACAGCACATTCCTCTGTCTGCTCTCATGTTTCTTCAAGAAGCCTCCCTATGCACTGAAAATAGGTCACACAGCAAAAGTGGTCATTTGACTCCATCTGGTGGCCAAACTCACACAGACTACCCAAAGATTCAGTTTGGCCACTAGATGGAGCTAAAACCCATTTTTGTTGGAGCAAAATGATCATTTTCACAGGTTGCAGAGTTTGATTGGCCTGAAAATTGGAAAAAGAAATGATTAAAAATCCATTAGACAAAGAGTTTAATCCTCTCAGTATGAGGGTGTGTCCAAGGATGGATTTTGACAGTTTGAATGAAATCTGAAGAAGATTAGGCTAAAAATCAGGGGCTTATTGAGAGTCTGTGGTTCATGAAACCACTTCAGACTTAGACACTTTACAAGAGAAATATCATTCAAAACAGAAGCTTGACCTAATTAACTGAGCTTGTTGAAGATGTTTTAGAAATTTCAAATAGAATATCAACATCAAATGGCTGCATGCTCACAGCACAGCCTTCTGCTGCTCTAAAAATGAGTGTCACAATGTCAGAACTGAGAAATCACACAGCAAAAATGGTCATTTGACTCCATCTAGTGGCCAAACTCACACAGAACACCTAAAAGTAAAGTCTGGCCACTAGATGGAACCAAATGACCATTAATGCTGGAGCTAAATGATTATTTTTGCAGGGTGCAGAGTTTTATCAGCCTAAAACTTGGAAAAAATGAATTATCAAAAATCTTTAAGACGTACAGTTTTATCCTCTAAGTTTGAGGGTGTATCCAGGGATGGATCATGACAGTTTAAATGAAATTTGAAGGAGATTAGGCTAAAAATCAGGGAGTTATCAGGAGTCCTTGATTCATGAAGTCACTTCAGACTTTGACACTAAACTTGAGACTCATCATTCAAAATAGGAACTTGACCTTATGTATGGTGCTTGTTGAAGATGTGTTTGATGTTTCTGTGCAATTGTTTAAAAAAAAAGATCAAAGGGGGAGGAGCTATGGGTCACAGCATAAACACTTGATTTCCTGTTGCCAATAGGGGGCGCCTTACTTTGCATGAATAAAACCCATATGGCTGCACTCAGGCTGGGACAGTGAACATGTGTGTGTGATTTGGTCAGGATCTGACTTTGTACGAGAAAGTTATTAAGGTTTTTGTGTTTGTGAGAAAATGGTCAATTTTGGGTCGACTTTGACACAACACTCAAGACACATCATTCAAAATAGGAACTTGACCTTATATATGGTGCTTGTTGAAGACGTTTTTGATGTTTTTGTGCAATTGTTTTAAGAAAAAGATCAAAGTGGGAGGAGCTATGGGTCACAGCATAAAACACTTGATTTCCTGTTGCCAATAGGGGGCGCCTTACTTCACGTGAATAAATGCTATATGGCTGCACTCAGGCTGGGACAGTGAACATGTGTGTGAGTTTTGGTCAGGATCTGACTTTGTACGAGAAAGTGATTTAGGTTTTTGTGGTTCTGAAAAATGGTCAACTTTTGGCGCCCCTAGTGGCCACGCCCATCAATATTATAACAATCCTCCAATAACTTTTGATCATCAGTGGGTCTAGTATGCACCTGTTCGATTTGGAGATAATCAGAAAAAAACTGTAGGACAAGTTCGAAAAAGTTCGTACCGTGCTAGCGCAAAAGTTCCAACTTTGACGTAAAATTTCGGAACTTTAAATTATTGTTTTGCCTTAACATTTTACATTTTTATGAAGGTCTTTGAGTGATAAACGTGCCCAAAAAATTTCATACAAATCGGAGAATGTAAATTTTTCTTTTTTTTTGGCGCCCTCTGGTGGCCACGCCCCTGAAGATTATAACAATCTTTTAATAACTTTTAATCTTCACTGTGTGTAGTATACACATGAGAAATTTGAAGCTGATCCGACAAAAACCCTAGGACAAGTTCGTTCAAATACGTACCCTAAAAATCGTCAAATTCCGACTTTTGGGACAAATTTCCGAACTTGCTGTGCGAAATTCAGAGTTTGCCCAAGAGAATTTTTTGAAGGTCGAGGCATGATTGAGGTAGCCAAAAAATTTCAGACTTGTAAGTCAAAGTAGGCGGCGGGGCTACCGTTTTTAGGTAATGCTAAATGCTAGCAACATGTTAGCATTTTTTGAGTGGCAAAATAATAAATTTTTCGCAGTGGTCAGGGGGGGTAGGACATAGTGTGGCGCTCTTTTTTTCAAGGGAAAGGGGCGAAAATTGGGGTCAAAGCGGCGGAAAAAATGTATAATCCTTAAGGTTCCAAGAGGGCCTTCGCCCGCCTGCGGTCGCTCGGGCCCTAATAATCCTTAGCGTTTCAAGAGGGCCTTCGCCCGCCTGTCGGTCGCTCGGGCCCTAAAGATGCAACGTTAAAATGAAATAGTAAAATAGAATGAAGTAGAATAAAAATAAAAATTAAAATTAAAGCCGCAAGCGGCGATACACGGGCCCTCGCTCACGTGCGGTCCTCCGAGCATGCGCTCGGAGAACCGCACGAGAGCGACTCCCCGCTCCTCGCCGCTTGCGGCTTTAATTTTAAAAAGCGTCGACCTGTGCGCATGTCTGAACATGCTGCAATCGTTCTCAGTCAGCCACATGGGAGCGAGGGCCGTTCTTTCCTGCATGTGGCTGTACTTTTAAATACATTTACTTCTGTGTCGAATTTTAACATTTTATTGCTTTTATAGTGAAGATTTTTGTGGCTGTGGAATGACCTTGATCCATGTGAAATAAAGAAAAATGGCTCCTTAAAGGTTGCAGACCCCTGCTCATGTGTTTCAGGGTTCAGCTGAAATAGAATAATGACAACATGCAGAGAGCTGCATGGCCACAGCACATTCCTCTGTCTGCTCTCATGTTTCTTCAAGAAGCCTCCCTGTGCACTGAAAATAGGTCACACAGCAAAAATGGTCATTTGGCTCCATCTGGTGGCCAAACTCACACAG